>WWET01003088.1:153740-194658 GCA_011038615.1 Limnodynastes dumerilii | reverse complement strand
TATCTATCTATCTATCTATCTATCTATCTATCTATCTATCTATCTATCTATCTATCTACTGTGTATCTTTTATATTCTGCAGACTTCCACACACTGATTGTGGAGACGGTCTGATTGCTTGCTACAGGCAACACCTGGTTGATGATTGATAAATATACCTCATGATTTATTCATCTCATTTTGGGAGATAATTAAGAAGATTTGCTGCATTGTAGTGGAAACATTTGGTTGGTTCTGACGCTGATGAATCCAATGCAAGCTCTGATGGGCAGGATTTATCTACATAGATTGTAAGCTATTATGAGGAGAGCCGGTATCAGGGTGGGACTGTCGTGACTTTTATCCTGTCGCTCAGAAAGCGAGAAGGGGGCACAGTGATGATAATCACCTCAGCTCTCCAGCAGTAGGTATTGGTGAACACAGACAATGGGCCTGATTCAGACCTACGATGTAGCGCTGAGCGTACAGATTTCAGAATCTGTTAATTAACATACAACTACATTGGTCCAGATCCAGACTTAAGTTTCCTGTAAGTACGATCTTGTATCGTATTTACACTATCGTATGTATAATACATTCTCCCAGGCACTCCCCTCAGACACATGTAATTTAGCTAATTTAAGAATCCCAAACCTTACCTTAACTTTTCCATGCATAACAGCGTTGCTATGTGTCGTGGGTGTTGTTGGGTGTTGACTTGCCACGTGCCTGCTTAAAACCGCACACGTAGTAAAAACGGATCTCTGAATACGACCCTGTATCTCCAGGTTAATGGGCCTGATCCAGACCTACGGCCGCAAGCGATAGTACGCCGATCGTAAGCGAAAAGTCGGGCAAAAACACGCACTGCGCATGTGCAATATGACAACTTCCGGTCGTCCGAAGAACATGAGCGCACAGCGAGCGTATTTTCAGTGTATTTTTCGCCCAAGGGGCGTGCGTTTTGTACGACGATAGTCTGGACGCTCGAGTTACTACACAGAGGCGGGGATAGCCATTTAAATTGTACAGTATGGGCGTGCTAAGCCCAGTACGACCAGCGTATCGGTACGAAAATTCGCACATACGCTGGAAAAACTTAGGGTAGGGTTCAGCCGCCGTAAGTAGGTACAATCAATGGAAGTGTTATGGGCGTGAAAGTTTATACGCCCGGGCGAACATACGCTACGCTCGCGGGCGATTGCGGTCGTAGGTCTGGATCAGGCCCAATGTTACAAATATGTAAATATACAAGATGGAGGGAACATGGATCTGAGAAAATGTGGAAAATAGCTAATAAGCTAATGTGCATATAGCAGAGCATATTTATACCCTTTTCCAGCATGGGAAATATCACGTTTTTAAATGAGAAATCCCACGCTGGCATGGTAAATATACCCCATTGACAGTACAACTGTCATTAGCACCGGGATGTCATGTTTAGCGACGAGCCCACATGTTTTGTTTTTTTTGCCAAGACCCCCTCCGAATTAAAAGCTATTTTTAACTGTATAGTTGGGCATTTTTTGGCTATTTTTAGTGGCGCTACTACACTTTATTATTTTTATTTTGGGGACATTAACATGGCGCAGCGGGCCCTGGATAGCAGGGCATGCTGGCGCTTGTGGTTCTCCAAGCGCCAGCATGCCTCGGCATCCATAGGCATGCTGGTGCTTGTAGTTTTACAAGTATCAGCATACCGTGTCGTGTTATTTATTTATTTTGTTATATTGTAGCGGGGGGAGGTTTATTTATGTAAAATGTTTTTTTTTTACTTTTTTTTTAATTAACTTATTTTTTTATAATTAACTTAATTAAGTTTACAACTTGTTAAGCAACCACTGCACAGCCCTGCACAGAGTATTTAAATGAGAAAAATGCCCCTTTTCTCATTTAGTATTTAAATGAGAAAAATGCCCCTTTTCTCATTTAAATATCGTGGAACTCCCAGTTCCACAGGTGCAGGACAGTGCGGACACAGACGGAAACACTAGAGCCCCTAGTGTAACTGACGTCATCATTAATATAAAAGGCTGCCCCCTAGCGACCGAATGGTCATTAGGAGGGCCACGGAAGAAGAAGCAGGAGCCTGTCCGCATGTCAAGTACAGAAGAGGCCGAGGAGCGGAACAGAACACCGGGAATGCCACTTCTATCAACCGGAGGACAGTCTCCAAGCAACTGGAGAAGATTCTACTCATCAAGCAACTTTTCCCAAGAATGATGACAGCAAACGGTGAGTGACAAAAATGTTTATTATTTTTTTACACCACACAGTACATTGCAATACATTTAGTATAGGACACTGTGGCCACCGGAGGTAAGTGCACACATTAGGGGGGAATATTTGTCAGGGAAAATGTTTATTTCACATAGACACTTATAGTAATGTATAACTGTATGTTTTCTGCAGACTGTATTTTTTTTTAAACGCACCACACACAGCGCAGCATGGTTAGAAGTCTTACCATGGTGACGCTGATATTACTACAAGGCTAAGCAATGCTTAGCCTTGTAGTTCTATCAGCACAGCATAGCTAAGGCTTTCAAGCATGCTGCACTTGTTTTTTTTTTTTAAACACCCACGAGTTGCGGCAAATTTTTCAAGTACAAATCGTGGTGCTTTTCTATAGAAAATCACGGCAATTTACCCCTTGCCAAATCGCTGCATCTCACGGGAATTTAAAAAAATCGCTGAAAAATTGCTGCTTAATGAATTCGGTGAATTCATGCTGAAAATCGCCTGTAAATCGCGGCGAGACACAATGAATTAAAATCGCGCATAGTAAATATACCCCTAAGACAGAGCAGGCTGCCTTTTTATGTAATCAGCCCCTGTCCCCTGTGGTGGTTGGGGTGGGATTAAGGAACAAGAAGAGAATAAGCAGGCTGCCAAACAGGATGCTATAGGGCGGCCCCTAGTGGTCAGTGAATGAAATACATGTTTAAAACTACAGAATTCTGAGAAGGGATTTTGCTAATTTTTGGGGAGCAGGGGAGATTTCCAGACACTTGGAAACTCCCCCTTCGTTCTTCCTGGGTGTGCCCCATCTTTCAGTAGTCTTTCATTACCTATCCTCTAAACCTACTACCCCATGTTTCAGAATTCTGGTTCTGGAGAAATGTGAGATGTGTGATTTTTTGCTGTCTCTTTTCTTTACTATAGAATTTACATTGACTACACTGCAATCAGGGTGCACTAGTTATTTACAATTCATTAAATTCCTTTAAATTTGTAGTAGCAAACATTAATAAACATTTATCCAGTGAGGAACATCAAAGCGGTATCCTAAAAAATGGGATTTTTTTTTACAGGTTTAATGACATTTTATTTTGCACAACAAACTTCTGTATTAATTTTAAGTGGGGGCACAGACATGGCTGAAAAGCATTTTTAAGTACAAGAATATGAAAACAGAGATGGTCAACGGGTAGATCAAAGGAAATGGAAACAGCTGGCTGCCCAGGGTTGTTTTATTTTATTCTCTTTATTCCTGTAATGAGATCATTATGAGCTAATTGTTGGGCAACTGCATCCAATATTTTCTTTTGTATGTTCATCTTGAGGGGGAAGATGAGGTCGGTCATCTGGTTTATTGTCTTTAATGCAGTTTTTTCATTTCATTTTAAATCTCATTTATTAAACTTATATTCCGGACTTGACTGTAAAGCCACTGTAGAGAGCTACGTCGAGGATATTACTTTGTGAGTCGTTGTGTTTGTTTTAGAGTATTTATATGGATTGCACCACTCAGTTCCACAGAGCTGCCAATGAGCTCAGCATAGGGCCATCAGACCCGATCCAGACCTCTGTGTGTGTTCCATACGCTTGAAGGTCTGCAAGTCCGCATGTGGGAGGGAAGTAAACTCTCCTGTCACTCTCCTTTCACGTATGGCGTTCTGGACACTTACCTGCATACGTCCAAACATAGATCCATGCGGAAGCACCTACCTACTGCTGCCCCTTTCACCCTCATTTGCATGCCTGTCCCCAGAGGTGTATCTACCTTTTGGCCAGGATGGCACCAGCCAGGGGTGCCAGCCAAAGGGGGCTGCCGCCCCTGCGATACCACCCATGGCTAAGAGATAGTGTCGGCTAGTAGAGCGCTGGTCTGGAGTCAGACTGCGGCTGGATGCTTTTAAAATGAGGGCTGGCTGGTTGCTAGGATACCCGAGATCACAGGCCTTGCAAGTCTCGGCCACTGCGGGACTTCAATTATAGCCGCATTGCCTCTCGGAGGAAACCTAAGGTAAGAAAACCTGGGGGAGGGGGGCTAGAGCCTGGAGGCATATGCTGGGAGTACTGGGGGTGGGTGGAGTGGAGGCACATGTCGCAAGTCTCGGCCACAGCGGGACTTCAATTCTAGCCACAGTCCCACTCGGAGGACACAGGTAAGGTAATAGACCCTGGGGGGAACTGGAGCTTGGAGGCACATAATGGGAGTACTGGGAGGTGCTGGAGGCACATGATGGGAGTACTGGGGGAGGCTGGAGGCACATGATGGGAGTACTGGGGGAGGCTGAAGGCACATGATGGGAGTACTGGGGCTGTTGAAGACATATGATGGGAGTACTGGAGGGGTGGTGGCTGAAGACACATAATGGGAGTACTGGGGGGGGGGCTGAAGGCACATGAAGGGAGTACTGGGGGGGAGGTGCTGGAGGCACATGATGGGAGTACTGGGAGTAATTGGGGGAACTGGACCCATAGATGCACCCCTGCCTGTCCCCACCCTGCAGCGGGATTTAGGACTATTCCTCTGGCACAGATCTAATTTCCATATACTAGGACAGGGATAGGCAAACTGCGGCTCTCCAGGTGTTGCAAAACTACAAGAAGAATATAGCTTTGAAAAACTGGGCTTAGGTGAAGTTTTCTGTCTATTAGAGTCACAGGTAGTGAAGCCTAATAAGGAATTTACTTTGCTGTTATTTTGTATGTCCATTAGAGGGCAGTGTTGTCTTTATAAAGATATTAGTCATACATTTTGATGCTGATATAGTCATTGTTGTATAGCGTACACTCCTGCATATTAACATATAATTTGCTGTCCTTTTTGATGCATATTTGGTACGTTTATTGTCACTTTAGTGAAAAACACTTAAAAATAGGAAAATCGGTGGCTAATAAAAAAAAAATATAAACAAAATATGTGAAACTAAAGTAAAATAAAAAATAAAACATGTAGTATCATGTTCTTAAAATCATTGGGCCTGATCCAGACTTGTGGTCTTAAGTCTTACAAATGACCCGAGTTATGCACTTGTAAGTTTAATGCACTCCCCCTGGTACTGCCCTCGCACGCACGTAACTTACCTTACCTTAACTTTTCTTTGTGTATCTCTGGTTCGGCTTGATGACAAATATTGCGTCATTAAGTCCTGCCCATCCCCAGTAATGCTAGGGATTACTATTATGATAGGCCCCCATACTGCGCGATTTAAATGCCTCACCCCGCCTCCGAAGCGTAATTACAGCTGTCATATGGATGTCACCCCGCTTCGTTCATAGTTACGCTGATGATACGTGGATTACCTGGCGTAACATCTGCCGCGCAGTAAATACTAATGGGCGATTTTACGTCAGCGGCTAGCGTAAAATCGCTAGTGTACGTAGTTTAGGATCTGGCCCAATGTTTCCATTGTTTCTTTCAGTTTCGGTGGTCATGTTTCAGTGCTACTTTCATATCTTGTTTCTTATTTATTTGAATTCTTTTTTTATAAGCTAGAAATTCTGTTTTAGGTCACTAGAAATAGTACCTAGATACAATGATCCGATTGGATATGTGATCCTGTGACCCACTGCTATGTCCTATGATAAATGATAGCTATTATTTAGTCAGGAGCACCTCATTATTATATAAACATTATCTGTAATATCATTAGTGTTCTTATGTAAGATTATGTTTGCATATCTTTTGTATAAGTATTTTTAGACTGCCATGACATCCAAATTGTACTTAAATAGGTTTTTGATGATCAAAGGCAGGCCAGACTATTTCCAGAACTAATTTATTTAACGGCTTTGTAAGTGGCAGAACTTCCATGGATTCACATGGTTTAGTCACAAGGGCGTCCTGACTGCTTCACTGTAATCTGGTTGATTTGTGTCACATGGACGGACAACTTGTTCCAAATGTATCAGGAAATGAGACATGAAAAGCCTGCTACCAGCCTTGAAATGCCAAATTTCTCGCAGACATATATCAAAGAGTCCTTAATTCATGACTACAGGTCAATACAGCAGCTAAGCAAAAGGTGGCTGCAAGTCCTACGACTGGGTCCAGACATCAAATTTTCTACACTGTGTTTCAATCGAATTATATTTACAAATCACTGCAATTAGCACAGCGGTCTTCTTGTCTGTGACCTATCTCTGCTCCTGCAGGACTCTTGTTTCCTGTCTGGTTCCCAGCCTCGTCTTCTCCTTCTCCTGTACCCCTGCATTGCTTTTGTACTGCACCTCTCATTTGTGCAGTCTTGTCCCAGGTTGTTTGTGTCTACCCTTGGTGTGGGACTTTTAGTGTTGGGGGGGGGGGGTACGCCTCTTGGTTAGGAAGGGAAGGGTTAGGATCAGGCTGCGGGGATGGGGATCTTAGGGATAGGCTATACATTTGGAAGTATTAGGGTCAGGCTAGGAAGAAGGGAGGGTTAGGGTCAGGCTGTGGGAGAGAGGGGGGGGTAGGGTCAGGCTGTGGGGAAGGGAGGGTTAGGGTAATGGAAGGGGAGGGTTAGGGTCAGAATTAGGGCAGGGGTTGGGGTTAGTTTATAGGCTTAAACACAAAATGGAAGTTGCTCAATCAATTAATAGGTAAATGCAAACAGGTGCATGAAAGGCCACACGGTAATCTTCTAGCCACAGAAACAGGAAAGGAAATGACCCAGCAACACTGCCATTACCCAGTAACAGACTGTACCGTCTATCTGTAAAATAAAACGCAGAAATGTTGTGCAAATATATGATAAGCCACCAGCCATCGTCAAGGCCTTTCTGCATATGGTGGTCCTAACTCTAACAATGAGAGTCCCAATGTTGGGTCATATATATATATGTTTTTAAATTGAAAGGCAACTTACCATAGGAGACATCCCTTAAAGTCTCCAATAAGCTTAGTTTATAGGCTTACCTATTGGAGTACCGTGTTCAGTACTCCGGGGATCGACTGCTATGCCTCATCAAGGTATACGCAATCTATATCCCAGCCAGTTCGAAACAGCCTGGGAGAGAACGGCCCTATTGAAGTTTTGCAGTTTTAGTGGGGACCAACACCCATGCTTTGTTAGGTGTAATGTATCCCTAGTCTGCTAAAGCATGCTGGGAGTTGTAGTTTCACAATACCTGAGGTGACAACAGTTAGCTTTGTTTTTATTTGTTGTTGTTTTTTCATACATAGGGTCATTAGTCTTTACCCCGAAGAAACTAAAGACCTCTGAAGTGAGGTGACTGTGGTGGGGAAAAGTCTGCATAATTCTAGTGCACCATTAATAGAATGACCAGACCAGTCATGTGACCCCAGGGGCCAGATTTACTAAGCTGCAGGAAAGGAAAGTGGAGATGTTGCCCACAGCAACCAATCAGATTGTAGCTGACATTTTCTAGTATGTCATAGGAAAGTAAGAGGTAGAATCTTATTGGTTGTTATGGACAACATCTCCACTTTTCCTTTCCCGCAGCTTAGTAAATCTGGCCCCTGGAGTCACATGACTGGTCTGGTCATTATATTAATTCAGGTGACTCCTATCAGCCACGTTCTTCCAGATGCAGCTTTTACTCAGAGGTGACTCACATAGAAATGACTGAACATAGAGAGATTACGAAGCACGACGAGATCTGCGTGTACCATGTGACGTTATCCCCTATCGCTATAAGTAATAATAATAACAAGGTGCTTATTCGGTTTTAACATTTTTCGGTGGACACTTCTTCTGCTTTGATCTCTGGCACGCTGGTCACGGAGCAGATTGAAGAGCTTGTTTTCACTATGACGGGAACCCCAGCTGCTCTGGAATTCCATGTGTTCTAGATTAGTCAGACAGGTGGTGCCCACATGGAATCTTGGAGATTAGATAAAGTGCGTACGAGATGCATAAATGATAACCCTTCAGTGAGGAATGATGTGTCATAGCAGACTGAGAGCAATGGACAAGGAACAGGGCTGGGCAATCATCCCACAGAATCCATTTACCTTGCTTTTTCCTGGTAAACAGCAGTATAATGAGAGATTCGGAATTAATAAAGAACTCACTTATGGACACTACATAAAGCTAAGAATCGTTGCGAGTGCCTGCACCGATGGCTTCATTACGAAGTAGGGACAGCACAAAGTTGCACTTCGGCTGTCAGTTTAGAATGATAGCAGTTTTAGAATTTTTTTTATGAATGGATGAGTTTGCCGCCGCCGGACCACCGGAGAGTAACACTCTCTGGGGACTTAGGGTTAGGCTGCGGGGGAGGGGGAGGTGGACTGAGGGTTAAGCTGCGGGAGGGGGAGACTTAGAGTTAGGGTTAGAAAGTGGGTTGGGGATAACATAGTTACTTACCTTTCGGAGCAGCTTGTTCGGTGCTCCGGTGATCAATTGCTATGCCTCGTTTGCCCAGCCAGTTCGGAACTGACTGGGGGCGAACAGCCCTAATGCAATGGGGACCCACACTCACTAAGAATTGATACTGAAGATGCGCAGCACCTAATCTTCTGCAACGGAATGCAGTCGCCCCTTGCGCTCCATACAGAAATTAGCCTCCGCAATGGGGGCAGAGCCAACTAACATGTGTATGAGATACCCGTGGTGGGTGGTGTTAGGCATTTAAATAGTACAGTAAGGTCTGGGTTTAGCCCTTACTTACAGACCTCTATTATGCCCACATAGGGCCAGATCCGGAGTTCAGTACGAAAGCGTATTTATGCTAGCTGCTTGCTTAACCTTGACTTTTTGTATGTACTGCGCAAACACGCGGCAGATGTTAGGCGTCATAACTCTGATCGTACGTACCTTCCTCGAAAATACGTACAAAGGGGTCATCCTTACCATGGCCGGAAATACGCTTTGTAGGTGGAGGCATTTAAATGATACAGTATTGACCGGGTTACACTGACCCATACAGTCTGCCCAGTTCTTAATTTAAAACTATACTGACCCCAGACACTCTTTACCCTCAATTTAGTTTAAGATTTAGGATACCCTTATATTTATCCCAAGCATGTTTACACTGTCCTACTGTGTTACCTCAACCACTTAAATTGTTCTACTGTATTGGCCTCAACCACCTCAGATGGGAGAATATTCCATTTATCTATCACCCTTTCAGTGAAGTAATTTTTCTGCACATTTCCTTTGAATCTACCACCCTCCAGTTTATATTCATGCCCTTGTGTTCTATTACACCTTTTCTTTTGAAAAATGGTACTCTCCTCTAGCTGGTCACAACCCTTGATGTATTTGAAAGCTGTTATCATGTCCCCCCTCTCCCTTCTCTGCTCCAAGCTATACATGTTTAGTTCCTCTAGCCTTTCTTGGTATGATTTGTTACAAAGGCCATGGACCATTTTAGTTGCTCTTCTTTGCACAGTCTCTAATGTATTTATGTCTTTCTGGAGATATGGCCTCCAGAACTGAACACAGTATTCTAGATGAGGGCGTACCAATGATTTATAAAGGGGCATCACTACTTCTCTCTTTCTGCTACTAATTCCTCTCCCTAAGCAACCAAGCATCTGAGGGGTAAGGCCGTTACATGCTACAATCCATTACGTACGAGCGTACTTACGAAAGGAAGGTAGGGTTTGATACTCGTAAATCAAGTAAATTACGTGCAACCGAGGCGAGTGCCCGGGGGGAGTGCAAAGTACTTACGATCGGGTAAATATGCTACGAGATGGTACTTAAACTACACTTAGGTCTGGATGTTGCCCATAGAGTTGTGTGTGGAATATTTAAGGTTGCCTCCAGGTCACGGATCCACTATTCACAAGTAGGAAAGCAGGGGGAGTGTCCTGTTCTCCTGCATGCAGTATTCTGCGTCAGAAGCTTCCGTTGGCGTTGCAGAGGCTACATACGGAATTTGTTTGTAAAGCTAGATCAGGCCCATTGGGGTAGATCCAGACCTAAGTTGTTTGTACATTTGTTGGCGTAGCATATTTACACTATCGTAAGCACTATGCACTCCCCTTGGCACTCCCTCGCTCGTACATCCTTTACTTGAGTTACGTTAAACCTCACCTTAACTTCTCCAAGCGTAAGTACAGACGTACGTAATGCACTGACGTATGTAACGGCCTAACCCAGCCCATACTGTATGATTTAAATGCCTCCAAAGCGTATTTCCGGGTGTCATATGGAAGACACGCCCTTTTGTTCGTATATGTTACGAATGATCAAATTTACATTGCGTAACATCTGCCACGTGCATGCGCAGTACATACAATTTGGCTATTTTACGTCAGCGGCTAGCGAACATAGCTCAGGATCTGGCCCATTGTTAGTAAACAGTGCAGGCGGAACAACCTCTGCTGCTGCTCCATTCCTGTGATCCTGTCTCCCTGCTCCCTGTCACTGGTCCCCCATTCACTATAGACCCCTATTCTGAGCTACTTCTACCTTAACCTCTGCAAAGAGACGATTTTAAAATGTACAAAGAGAATTAGAAATCAGAGGTAGCATATCTGAGCTCAGGTATCTCTGCGCTTCAGGCAAAAGCCCAAAAAATTGACTTAATTTGGACCCCACGCATGGGAGCGGATCCTGAACAATTGGAAGCACGGGAATATATCCACACTCTGCTCACACGCACAGACCTTACCCCTTTTACACAGCTGGCCCCCGGGGGAAATTCAGGTGGGTGCATAATGCAGAATTGTACATAAGGACCAAGCCACTGCTGTATGATTTGTATAGATCCCCCTACCCACAATCCTGCGGGATCATCGTGTTCACTGATAATCCTGAAAGGTGGAAACATAGGACTGGATACAGACTTCCGATGCCGCTGCACTTGGCGCTCCAAGCAAAACGACAGCAGGGATCCAATGGCAGTTCCTACTAGATCCAGGCTTCTTCAGAGTGCGAGGCCACTCCCCTTGCATGTATGAGATACAATACGATCCTCCATACCTTAAAACTTCTGCACCATCCTCACTTAAAATGCGGACTGCGTGGAAGGTCACATAGTACGGATAATGTTTAGACCGCCCTCACTGTACTATCTGCATACTTTCCCCTGCCCATGTAGTGTAATTACCTTCAACTTTCTGCCTTATCCTACCACATGCTCCCAGGATGGAACCCTAGATGCATGCTGGGAATGCACTTTACCATAAAGGGATCCTTGCGATTGGAAAATGATCTGGTCCTTTGTTTTCGTGACTGAATTTCCAAATAGAATTATTTGTATTTTATTACCAGTATCAAAGGCTCATAAAAAGACAATAACATAATTAATTCCCTCACCCCAGAACTAACTTCTTTAGAACAAGTTCACAAGCGGATACTCTCACCATCCCTTCTGGGTAAAATGACTGCAGTTAGGGGGTAACTCGAAACCTTGTTAATACAAAAAACGGAAAAATCCCTCCACTGGCTTAACCAGCATTTCTTCGAAAAAAAAGTAATAAATCCGACTCCCTATTAGCTCAACAGTTGAGAGCAAAGAGAGCCTCCCAAATGATGCACGCAGTCAGAGATAAACAGGGCAGTCAGTTATAATCCCTCTTTTATCAATTCCTCATTTCGGGCCTGATTCAGAATTAAGAAGGTGCTTAAACCAGATTAGACCATACAGTTTGCGCTTATTATAGGCCCATTTCTTTATTAAATTCTGATCTTAAGCTTTTTGCTAAGATCTTAGCGATCAGACTCAATTCGGTGTTAAACCGATTGATTGACCCCGACCAAGTAGGTTTCGTCCCGACCAGGCAGGCTCTAGACAACACCAGACAGTCCATTACTTTAATCTCCCATATTAATCGTTTTAAAATTCCTTTCAGTCATTCTCGCGCTGGACTCGGAAAAGGCCTTCGACAGGCTGTCTTGGCCCTTTATGTTTAAGCACATTAGAAACCTTTGGATTCACTGGGGGCTTTCTCCAAGCGATCCGTGCTCTCTACTCCTTCCCCTCCTCCATTGTCTCAACAAATGGTTTTAGCTCCCCAGATTTAACCTTAGTAATGGAATCTGTCAGCGTTGTCCTCTTTCCCCTCTTCTGTATGCTCTTTCAATTGAACCATTGGCCGCCCACATTAGGGATAATGGGCTAGATCCAGAACAACGCTTGTGAGTGAATTTACACGTGGCAAAGACGTAAAATCGCGTTTTGGTAAGTATTGCGCATGCGCACCATAGAAAATACGCTCCGTAACATAGCGTAAATGTGAACGAATGGGCCATTCACGTATGTGTCACGTAAATCCTTACGTGTGGGCGTGCCAATTTTACGTGAGTCAAAAATACGTTTGAAATACGTTATGCAGGCGGGGGTTTGTATTTAAAGTGTACAGTATGGGCGTGCTTAGCTGCTTAAATACGTACGTTAGCGGATGACATTGGTTACGTGGGCAAAAGTTAAGGTAGGGTTTGGAAAGCGGATCTCTGACAAAATCCGTACATTCAAGGGGTGTGCCAAAGGGATTGTATAGAAAGTATGCACGCGTAAATACGCTACACGAGTAAACGTCTTGCGATCAGAGTTCTGGTTCTACCCCAATGTTAATATTTGAGGTATACCCGTTAAGGATTCCCCGTTTAAAATGTCATTATTTGCGGATGACTTTCTACTTACCCTTAGCGCTCCAACAACATCTCTCCCCAATCTTTTGAAAGAACTCTCCCTCTATGGTAAACTTTCCGGGTACAAAGTAAACGATACCAAGTCAGAGGCTCTCCCACTACATCTCTCTCCTTCCTTGCACTTAACGCTTCAATATAGCTTTAAATTCCTATGGCGCCCATTGAAGATCCATTATTTGGGAATCTACCTCACGAAAAATTACTCCCAGCTATTTCAAGCTAATTTCCCCCCATAGCTCCAGGCTATAAGGCAGGACCTCACAGTCTGGCAACCTTTGTTTGTTTCCTGGTTTGGCCGTATTAATGTTGTCAAAATTAACATACTCCCAAGGTTACTCTACCTATTTTAAACATTACCTGTTAAAATCCCTCAATCATACTAAGCAACCTTGCAAGCGGCTTGTGGGCAGTTTGTATGGCAGAATAGGAACCCAGGCTAAGTCGCACCTGCCTTGCCAAGTCTAGAATAAATGGGGGGGCGGGTTTACCAATCTTTGCCAATTTTTACTATGCCCAGTTGAGTAACATACTCTGTTGGCACACGTCACCAGGCCATAAGAAATGAGTTGATTTAGAACACCTCTTAACAGAGGAGCAACCAGTTAGCTTTCTCCCATGGCTCCCCAAACATTTGCCTTTCCCCTCAGTATATGACACTCCTACGGTGAGGTTCTCCCAGGAAATTTGAATTTTTTAAATACAAAATTGGAACTAGCCACCTACCCCTCTCCTCTTACCCCACTGTGGAGACACCCTGAATTCCCTTTGGGATGTTTACTCTCCTACGCTTGAATTTGGAAGCAAGCAGGGCTGACTCGGTTTACTCATATAGCTGGAGATTTCGCTCCGACCACCATCTCGGATTTCTGTGAAAAATTTGGGTTTCAGTCCTCTTTGAAGTTTGCGTTCTCACAAATTAAAAGCTTTCTTCACTCACAAAATAAGGCATCTAAGGTCCATAAGCCCACTGGATTTGAGCGAAGCTGTTTATACAACACAGATAATAGAGGGACAATCTCCATGCTATATTCCTCTATTGTATCCCCCTCATCTCCTCCCTTGGAGTCTTTTGAGCTGGGGTGGGAACACGAGCTGGATATTCAAGTGGGCGAGGAGGGATGGTTGGCCATTCGACAAAATACAGCAAAGGTATTTATTAATGCAACTATCCACGAAAATGCATTCAAGGTGTACACTAGATGGTACTTAACCCGTTCAAAGGTGAACCATTTATTTCCCCAATCCTCAGATCTATGTTGGAGACTGTGTGATTCTAGAGGATCTTACCTTCACATTTGGTGGGATTGTCCTCAGATAAAACACTTATGGTCGGATATCCGTGTACAAGCTTCTGATGTTTTAAATTCTGACTTAGCAGAAGATCTTCTGATATTCTTACTGAGTAAGTAGCCTACATATCTTACCAAATCGGATAGAAAGCTCCTCTTTCATATTTGCACCGCCACCAAACTTCAGATTGTGAGCGACTGGGAAAAAAGCGGTAGCTCCTTGTCTGGCGGCAATAACTAATAGGATATGGTATATTTCCTCTATGAATTAGAGTTTGTTACATAACTCTATCCCCTCTTTTCAAAAGGTATGGGAACCTTGGTATACTCATTTTAATCGTATACTTCTAGATTCGGTCTGAAGTTTCCACCTCCTCTTTTAGGCTGGGGTGCAGCTCCTCTCCCCCTGGTGGATGAGTTTATGGCTTCTACTAGTTGGGACCTAGGGGCTGATTCAGAGATACGATTTCCACGGCACTTAGGAGCGTATATTTCGCAGTAGCTACTGTTCAGTGAATTACGGCCGTCTATGGAAGACGGCCGTAGTTCTGGATACGGCCCCTAGTCCCTTTTGCCCCCCTTTCCCCCCCTTGTTCCTTAAGTCTGGTTTTGTTTCTCTTTTATGATTGTTTAGTCCATATTTTTACCTAAATAACAAAATACAACAGTATTTCTATGTATAAGGTCTGTTTTCTTCTCTACTCTTTATTATGATAGATGGTTCTGTAATAGTCTTAGTTGTTTAAAACTTTCTCCCAAGCCATAGATTCATGGTCCATATGCTATTGTGTTCCATAGACTTGCATTGTTGTAAAGCATAATTTCTGTGTAAAAAGACAATAAGATGAGAATAATCTCAGAGTGATGTAAATGAATAAGTGCGATTCGGAATGACATACTGTGAAGCAGAGACACGCTGGCATCTCTGCTGATAATATAAATGACAAAATTATAACAACAGGAACCTCCGTAGGAGTGTAAGAGAACATCAAAGCCTCTTGTCAAAGCATCGCTTCATGTATTTTCTATAAAGTCTTTATTTTCTTGCTTCAAAATAACTTTTTTTTAAAAAAAACAAACTTTGTATTTGAATATGCAGATGGCACCAAGCAGCGCGCTCACATGTTTTTAATATGCCTTCCATAAAATCCAATTAGTCTTGCTCTGCTTATCACAGAGTCGCACTGAAAAAGCCACTGGGACTTGTCCCCAGAGGACTCATTATGAGAGAACTGTCTAATAACACAGAGAGGTTTCCAAAACTCTGCCAAGAAGAGATGTAACAATATCAACAGGCAGAGAGGGCAGTCTCCACATAGGCCGGATTCACACTCTGGCTTTCTAAGTGCGCTAGTTTAAGAATGACTCTACTACACATGCATAGTAGGGCATTCACACAATCCACTTAGGTATGTAGATTGACCTAAAAACTAGGGCGGGTGAGTTAGTTGCGGATCCACCTGCATCTAATTCACTCTTATACGTGAATCAGGCCCATAGTATTCTAGAACCGGATTCACAGATCCGGTGTGAGTTAGGTGCGGACAGACATGCACCTAACTCACCCGTCCTGCACCCATCCCGCCTCCCCCTTTTTAGGTACCTTATGGCACTTATGAGTGCATAAATCTAAATCCCTCCCACTTCTATCTAAACACTCCCGGACGTGGCATTAGCGTCTTTCTAACTAAAATACTCTGTGTGGTTTTTAAAGACCACACAGAGTATTTTAGGTAAAAAGAGGTGGCATAATGCCACCCCGGAGAAGGTTTTGGTACATAGATTGGGTAAAGTACCTACTACACATGTGCAGTAGGTCATTTACTAAAGATACGCACATAAGAAGCTATTACTTCTTATGTGTGAATCCGGCCCCTAGTATTCATGTAGATGGGATAATGAGCCCTGTCCTATACATTACATGGGTATAAGAAGTCACTAAGGAGGTTTTAAAAGCACAAGACTGGAAGCAGAGTGGATCGGATCCAGAAGACCGTACGACAGGATGTTTTTGCATTTCGTATGCAATCGCATTGCGCATGCACAGGGACACATTGGAATGCACTACAAATTAATTTAAATTGCGCAGAGTAACCTATTCCAATGACAGGGCGTTATGACCCGCCAAGCATACAGCGTGTTTCACATAGTGGGAAGAAGGAGGTATTTAAATCCTACTTTAAGGGCTTGGTTATTATTAGATCATGACGGCAGATAAGAACCACTTGGCCCATCTAGTCTTCCTTTTCAAACCACCCTTCCTCCAGACACTTATCACTCATTCACCCCCCTGTAGCCACACACATACACTAATAGTTCATTTCTTGTTGTCAATCAATTAACCTACTAGCAAGTTTTTTGGCATGTGGGAGAAACCATAAAGGTATCATTATAGGCACAATAAGGTATCTACATTCTAAGGATCGGAAGGGGTTAATTCCCCATCTGCCTATAATCAATTCCAACCAAACAATATAAAGAAGGCTTTGTCTAATGACCTTGTATACCTTCTGAAGAAACCAGGCACACTGGAGAAACGCGTTAAGGACTTTATTCAACTCTCACTTATATTGTTATATATATTGATTTTTATATGTTTTAAATGTTTTAATTGCTAACTAGTTTCTTTTTTTTCTTAGCTGTTTCGTAAAAAAAATTGTCCTCAGGAATGTCTGCTCTGGTTGGCTCATGAGGATGGCCACCCCTCCCCCCCTTGATGCCATGGGCCATGATCATGTGGACTTTGGGGCTTACTCCTACCTCTTTGGAACTGCTTACATCTGTGGCTTTGTCAAGGGCTCCTGACACTGCCATGAAGCACCTGGAATGCTGGAAAGCCACGTTTCAAAACATACATCAGACAGGACAATGCCTCTGCTAGTTAGGGAGTAGGCGGATAAGAGGTCCCCTTGTTGTGGCGGATAAAGCAATGCAGACATCATGCGCTGGTACGCAGTATCTATCTTGACATGGTTTTATTCTCCCCTAGCCTGGAATATTTGTTTGGTTGCAAGTGTGGGTTTCGTTTCACGGATCATTGGGTGCTCGTTAAAGTGGGGTGGTCACATGTCCCCACTGGTCGTTAAAGGACTAAGGAAAAGTTAGCCCTCTAATTGGTCTGTACTGCCTTCCCATATCATTTATACATATTGAGCCTGATCCAGACCTACGATGCCCGGCGTTAATATGTGTGTTAGGGCCTTACGATCCTGTGGCCGGCGTAATTACCAACTGTTACACCGGCTGAAGTTAGGGTCGCCTTCAGCCAGCGTAACAGAGTGTGATTACAACGGGACAGGGGTAGTGCATAAGAGCTACGCTGGCCGTACTTAGCACGCCCATACTGCACGATTTAAATGCCTCACCCCGTCCTCGGTGCGTAATTACGGGTTTCATTTGGCAGGCACATCCCCTCGAGCGTTGTTACGAAGCTCGTACACTCAAGGCCTATACGCTCAGAATTTCGTAGCGTAACATGAGCGTAACGTCTACCCCGCGCATGAGCAGTAAGTACAAATGGCCGTTTTTACGCTTACGACCAGCGTAAAAACGCACCCGAGCGTAGGTCTGGATAAGGCCCATTCAGAGGTTCCCACAGTGTGGCCCGAGGCATCTGCGAGTCAAGGGCCAGCGCGCAGAAGATTCAGGGAGAAAGGCTGCGCTATAATGACCTATCAGCATGCAGCAGCTCAGCTTTCCACCCTGCAGCTCCTAATGGCTTCAGCCCTTATTGTACTATTACCATGGCTCCCACCGACCGGACGTGCTTCCGATCTGTGACACATCCCAGCCCACCATCGGAATTTTAACCAGGACGGAATTCTAGATCCAGAAAACACTTTGCCTCGCGCAAGCGCTGCTTTCACAAAGCAGGTGCGTTTTTTAATCATAAGGATCTGAAAACACCGCCTAAAAGGAAGGATCCAGTCCTAAGTTATTAGATAAGAAAAAAATGATTGGAGCTTTATCATTCATGAAAATACAGATTGGAAGATTAATTTACGTTTTACTATCACACAATTTTCTTTTTTGTATAACAGGGCTGCTCAGTCATTATTTTGGCTTAAGGGCACCTTAAAAATGATTTAGCACGAATGGTGGGCCTGATCCAGAGCTACGACGGTGCCATCCGATGGGCGGATGCGTACGTTCGCCCGTGCGTATAAACATACACGCCCATGACACTCCCATTGAAAAGTACCTGCTTACGGCGGCTATACCCTACACTAGGTACTACCATCGGCCGTACGAAATTTCGCACTGAATACGCTGAGCGTACAGGCTTAGCACGCCCATACTGTACAATTTAAATGGCTATCCCCGCCTCCGTGTAGTAAAACGAGCGCCCAGGCGACCGTCGTACTGAACGCACGCCCCTCGAGCGAACACTTCGCTCACAATACGCCCGCTATCCGCTCATGTCGTCCAGCCGACCGCAAGTTGTCATACTGAGCATGCGCAGTGTGTATTTTCGTACGAAAATACGCAAAAAACGGTCGTACGCTCGCTCGAAATCGGACAATTTCGTAGCTCTGGATCAGGCCCTTGGAACTTAGGAGATCATAGCAGACCAGTTTCTTTGAGGAGAAAACAAATCACTTATAAATATCCCCAATACTACTTTTTTTCTCTTTTACTGCCTAAATTTGCATTGAGGACACAGTTCATTGTGCACGTTAATGAGGGATTACATCACGACAGAACTATCTGACCCACTTTTGCAGTTTGGATTTTAGCATTCTGTATTCATATTCATATTTTTATTGGGAATTACTGTTGTACAACGATTCGGAAAGAAAAATAAATAAAACTGGTTACAAACAACTTGTGTTTGATTGAGGTGAACAGCTTGACTTTGGCATTGTAAGACGCTAGACGTTGTAACGAACCACTAAACTTGTTTGTTTACATCTTCAGGTGCATGAAGATAATACAATTTTTGCTCCATGGGAAAGCTTAGAATTTTTGCTTCTCTCCGCAACAAAACAATCCTGATTACTGGAGTTTAACTGGAGTTGGCTGGGTGGCACTTAAGAGACGAGTGTGGGCCCCTGTAGTAAATGGCCCTATTTCGATAGGGGTATTCTCTCCCAGCCAGTTTGGAACACATGCTTATGCCTCAAAGTGCCATAGCATTCGATCCCTGGAGCACAAAACACAGTGCTCCAAAAGGTAAGTAGCTATTCTATCCCCAACCCACTCCCTAACCCTAAGTCGTCCCCCCCCTGCAGCCTAACCCAAAGTCTCCCCCCACAGCCTAACCCTAAGTCCCCGGAGAGGGTTACTCACCTCTCCGGTGGTCCAGCAGCGGTGCTTCCCAAAATGAATGGATGAGTAGGCGAATCGCTACTCACCCATTCACAAAAACAAAAATCTAAAACAGCTGTCATTAGAAATAGAGACAGCTGAAAAGCAACTCCTCCTTCGTAATGACAGGCATCGGTGTGGGGACTTGCACCGCTCAGAGACAGCAGCCGAGATCCAGAACTGAGCACAAATGGTGGCGCATCCTGCATACCTCGCTAGCGGGCTGTAATGGACGGATTGATACGTTCAATCCACATGCGCATGTAAAAAGGACATCTGGATGGGAAGCTATGGCCTGTGGTGCGTGAGCACAATGCAACAACCTCTCTGCTGCTACACCTCCAAACGCACTCAGCAAGTGTCGGGCTGTATAATGTGTTTGGAAAGAATAGAACGGAAGCTGCACTTGTAGTGTTTATGCTCTAAAGCAGCAGAAAAATTCATTTACAGTAAAATAATAATAATAACTGTGCTCTTAAAAAAACAAAACAAAACAAAAAAACAACAACCACAAAATGCGATAGCAGCGATTTCAGTTCTGTTTAATATATTTTCCAGACAGCAATCAACCTCAAGGGAACCGAATTAGCTTCTGAATGAGTGCCCCCCTATTTAGACAATACCTGTAGTGGGTGAAAATATTCCACCGTAGTCACCTTTGTTATGTCTGTGTTCTGACCAGGATGGGGTGCACTTGCCTTTGTACGCCCCTTACTGTCCATTGACTACGTCCCTCCACTCCTTCTCTCCCTCTATACACTCCTCATAGCGCAAGCCTCGGGCCCTGGACGCCTGGGTTGCGCTATGATCATAATGGGACTTCCCTGCGTGCTCTTCAGTTCTGAGCATGTGCAGTAGCAAATCACGCAGAGAAACGTCTCTCCAACCGCTGTCCACTCATATCTGGATCAGGGCCAGTAAGTTTGTATGGGGTAAGGTGCATATTTTGCTCTTCAAGTTGCTATGTTGGACAGCATCCACAATGGTGGCACTGAGCACAGTACTTGGCCACCACATGGAATCTCTCCAGTCATTTTATATTTGCATGCTCCTAATAGGCTACTGGACCACATTCTGTACATTCAAGACATAGGACTGTATTCACAGATCCGTTTTCGGGTGGAGTTGCGTGCGTATTTTTAGGATCGGATGAACTGCGCTTGCGTAGTAACTTTATTTACGTAAGTTACGTAGAATATACGCACGGAAGTGCTTTAGGCACGGACATGTGAATCGCACTTGGGGACATGCATATGGAGGGGCGGGATTTAAATACGTACCTGAAAAGTTATGGGAGAGAGGGTGGGGGGAGGCATTTAAATGAACCTTTAAGGGGAATCGCACATATGGAATACATATACAGACATAAGTACACACGTGAAGTTAGAGGTGCTTTATGGAGGTGTAAGTCTACGATTGTACGGCGGTGAGAGGGGAGTGTGTGGTATAGGGTGGGCAATCTATAATCTCTGTATAGGGTGGGCAATCTATAATCTCTGTATAGGGTGGGCAATCTATAATCTCTGTATAGGGTGGGCAATCTATAATCTCTGTATAGGGTGGGCAATCTATAATCTCTGTATAGGGTGGGCAATCTATAATCTCTGTATAGGGTGGGCAATCTATAATCTCTGTATAGGGTGGGCAATCTATAATCTCTGTATAGGGTGGGCAATCTATAATCTCTGTATAGGGTGGGCAATCTATAATCTCTGTATAGGGTGGGCAATCTATAATCTCTGTATAGGGTGGGCAATCTATAATCTCTGTATAGGGTGGGCAATCTATAATCTCTGTATAGGGTGGGCAATCTATAATCTCTGTATAGGGTGGGCAATCTATAATCTCTGTATAGGGTGGGCAATCTATAATCTCTGTATAGGGTGGGCAATCTATAATCTCTGTATAGGGTGGGCAATCTATAATCTCTGTATAGGGTGGGCAATCTATAATCTCTGTATAGGGTGGGCAATCTATAATCTCTGTATAGGGTGGGCAATCTATAATCTCTGTATAGGGTGGGCAATCTATAATCTCTGTATAGGGTGGGCAATCTATAATCTCTGTATAGGGTGGGCAATCTATAATCTCTGTATAGGGTGGGCAATCTATAATCTCTGTATAGGGTGGGCAATCTATAATCTCTGTATAGGGTGGGCAATCTATAATCTCTGTATAGGGTGGGCAATCTATAATCTCTGTATAGGGTGGGCAATCTATAATCTCTGTATAGGGTGGGCAATCTATAATCTCTGTATAGGGTGGGCAATCTATAATCTCTGTATAGGGTGGGCAATCTATAATCTCTGTATAGGGTGGGCAATCTATAATCTCTGTATAGGGTGGGCAATCTATAATCTCTGTATAGGGTGGGCAATCTATAATCTCTGTATAGGGTGGGCAATCTATAATCTCTGTATAGGGTGGGCAATCTATAATCTCTGTATAGGGTGGGCAATCTATAATCTCTGTATAGGGTGGGCAATCTATAATCTCTGTATAGGGTGGGCAATCTATAATCTCTGTATAGGGTGGGCAATCTATAATCTCTGTATAGGGTGGGCAATCTATAATCTCTGTATAGGGTGGGCAATCTATAATCTCTGTATAGGGTGGGCAATCTATAATCTCTGTATAGGGTGGGCAATCTATAATCTCTGTATAGGGTGGGCAATCTATAATCTCTGTATAGGGTGGGCAATCTATAATCTCTGTATAGGGTGGGCAATCTATAATCTCTGTATAGGGTGGGCAATCTATAATCTCTGTATAGGGTGGGCAATCTATAATCTCTGTATAGGGTGGGCAATCTATAATCTCTGTATAGGGTGGGCAATCTATAATCTCTGTATAGGGTGGGCAATCTATAATCTCTGTATAGGGTGGGCAATCTATAATCTCTGTATAGGGTGGGCAATCTATAATCTCTGTATAGGGTGGGCAATCTATAATCTCTGTATAGGGTGGGCAATCTATAATCTCTGTATAGGGTGGGCAATCTATAATCTCTGTATAGGGTGGGCAATCTATAATCTCTGTATAGGGTGGGCAATCTATAATCTCTGTATAGGGTGGGCAATCTATAATCTCTGTATAGGGTGGGCAATCTATAATCTCTGTATAGGGTGGGCAATCTATAATCTCTGTATAGGGTGGGCAATCTATAATCTCTGTATAGGGTGGGCAATCTATAATCTCTGTATAGGGTGGGCAATCTATAATCTCTGTATAGGGTGGGCAATCTATAATCTCTGTATAGGGTGGGCAATCTATAATCTCTGTATAGGGTGGGCAATCTATAATCTCTGTATAGGGTGGGCAATCTATAATCTCTGTATAGGGTGGGCAATCTATAATCTCTGTATAGGGTGGGCAATCTATAATCTCTGTATAGGGTGGGCAATCTATAATCTCTGTATAGGGTGGGCAATCTATAATCTCTGTATAGGGTGGGCAATCTATAATCTCTGTATAGGGTGGGCAATCTATAATCTCTGTATAGGGTGGGCAATCTATAATCTCTGTATAGGGTGGGCAATCTATAATCTCTGTATAGGGTGGGCAATCTATAATCTCTGTATAGGGTGGGCAATCTATAATCTCTGTATAGGGTGGGCAATCTATAATCTCTGTATAGGGTGGGCAATCTATAATCTCTGTATAGGGTGGGCAATCTATAATCTCTGTATAGGGTGGGCAATCTATAATCTCTGTATAGGGTGGGCAATCTATAATCTCTGTATAGGGTGGGCAATCTATAATCTCTGTATAGGGTGGGCAATCTATAATCTCTGTATAGGGTGGGCAATCTATAATCTCTGTATAGGGTGGGTTGTCTATAATCTCTGTATAAAGTGGGTTCTGTATAATCTCTGTATAGCCAATCTAATCTATAATCTCTGTATAAAGTGGGTTCTGTATAATCTCTGTATAGGTTGGGTTGTCTATAATCTCTGTATAGGGTGGATTGTGTATAATCTCTGTATAGGGTGGGCAGAATCTCTGTAGTATAGGGTGGGTTGTCTATAATCTCTGTATAAAGTGGGTTCTGTATAATCTCTGTATAGGGTGGCCAATCTATAATCTCTGTATAAAGTGGGTTCTGTATAATCTCTGTATAGGTTGGGTTGTCTATAATCTCTGTATAGGGTGGATTGTGTATAATCTCTGTATAGGGTGGGCAGTCTATAATCTCTGTATAGGGTGGGCAATCTATAATCTCTGTATAGGGTGGATTGTGTATAATCTCTGTATAGGGTGGGAAATCTATAATCTCTGTATAGGGAGGATTGTGTATAATCTCTGTATAGGGTGAGGAATCTATAATCTCTGTGTAGGGTGAGCAATCTATAATCTCTGTATAGGTTGGCCAATCTATAATCCCTGTATGGGGTGGGTCTATGGTCTCTGTGTATAGTGAGTGGGTCCCTGTTATCTTGTCCTTAATTTTCCTGTTTGTGTCCTTGTATCACCCTGTATTGCCTTCTGGTACACTGTGTAATATCCGGCTGAGGAGTAGTAGTGATAGGGGTCAGCCAGGGCCGCTATCCGTAAGTACCCCCACCTCTATGGCATCGTCAAATACAAAGTACTGTAGCAGACGGACTGTGGCTCTATCTGAAGCTGGTGGGATCCCCAGGGTGCAGGTCCTAGGGCATTGCCCTTGGTTCAAAGGCTCTGCTGGTACCCAACATCTATTTATAAGACGACAAAATGTTTTATCACAAAATATTTCTCCTATGCTTTCTTTCTGCTGACAAAGGACTATAGCCATTATAACTGCCCAACAAAAAGCACTCTACAACTGTCACAACTATTTACGACATAACATGACATATGTTACAATGGCTTTATTATTTAATATAATAGAATACATATATTTTTATCAGTGCCATAACAAACCAATGAACAAAACGGTATAAAGTTAGCAGCATTTTCCGCAAGTACAAAAATACACATCTTTTAATAATAGTATAGTAATGGAAATTACATTAGGACAGTGTGTGCAAACTCATGAAGCAACTGAGATTTTTTTTTAAATGACTTTAAATATAATATGTAACATAACATACGTAACATGACTTCATAGTACACAATACATCGCACACACAAACATTACAACACAGGTGAAATGATAACAAGGAAACTTAATAGCACAAACAGACTTGATTCTATTTCAGGCATATATTACATTTTACTTAATTTTACTGACATTAAATATATTTTCCTTGCAAACTTATCAACACACCGACTAGTCCCAATTATACACTGGAATTAGTGCCAACGGGCCTGATCCAGAACTACGCCAATGCGCTGTGCTTACTAAACTAAACTCCTCCCGCCAACCTTCACAAACCTTAACGTAGTAACGCTGGGGGGACGCCCCCTCCAGTGTCACTACGCTGTTCCTATGGGCAACATCTGCCCGGGGCGCATGCGCAGATCGGCTTTACAGTAGTTCTGGATCAGACCCAACGTCTTCTCTTATAAGAACTCTAATAATCACTTTAATACTCAACCTTTCCTTTTTGAAAAAATCCATACACAACTGTATTTAAACAAAAGAAGCTACGCTCGTTCACATAAATTAGACGCGTTGCTTCCATAAACAAAAATGATTTCAAAATTCCGCTTTGAACAACACCCAAACCCCCACTGGATAACAAATATCAGGACTACCAAAAAGTCTGGTGTTCTACAGACCCCTCTTTCACACATAGGATTCCTCCGCGAAAAATCTTTGGTCTATCTCTTCAAACTTAGGATCACCACAGCATTCTGTGTGCCAGTCTCTGCCACCTTTAATGACCGCATTTTCACACTGTTGCGAACTTTTAATATGCGTTTGTAGGTCAGGCTTTAAGAACAAGTCTTCCACATTGGTGCTTAATTTTGGAGACACGCAAAAGTTTTTCTCCAAATCAAAAGTTGCTGTTTTGACCCCAGTGTCCACATTGGAAGGCAACACTTTGTTTTTCTTAAAACTGGCAATACGAATACTGATGTCCCTTCCAACAGATGTCACGGCTGCCTCATCCTTTGGGCAAGGAGCCTGGTCCACATATCCGTGTAGCGCATCTTCACTAGAAGACTTCAGGTTTGAACTGAGTGGCAAAGGCTCCTCTAAATGGCAAGAGTTTGTTGATTTCCTTCGATTCTTCTGATGAATTGTTATGTTGTTACTGAGAAAAACTGTTTGTGGCATTTGGGTTCCCTCTTGGCTGTGAGAAGATAACTCAATGTTTATGGACACTGGTGATGGAAAAAGGAATGAACTGCATTCCAACCCATTTGCATCATTCCCATTTCTATCTGGAACATCTTTGTCTATTGCATCATGTGTCCCGACTGAAACATGCCCGGTAGGTTCTTCCTCACCGAATTTAGATTTGCAACCCAGGAATCCATCCTCTCTGAGCTCTTTAGGCCTTGTTACTGTAATATGGTGCTTGGTTTCACTGTCCGATTTTGGCACATTTTTGTGTTCCTCAAACAGAGAACATTCTGAAATGTCTGGTTTATTTGATGATAGTTCTTTAGTGGCATGGTATTGATCTGTTTTTTCGGTTATTTTAGAGGCCCAGCTTTTCACAGTAGATCTGCCATTTTTCAACCAGGCAGTAGGTTGGGTGCTAACAGGTTTTTTATGGCTTGGGCACTCAAGTGTATCTTTTCCAGTACCAAATACAGAACCAATAAAAGGTTGCTTGCTCTCCCCAACTACTACAAATCCTGAAAATGAATTAACCCCCAAAAAGTCCGGACTGAGTTCTACCTGCTTTCTATGTTGCCGCATAGTGCAGTCCATAGGTGAAGGCACATCATTGGGTGCTAACACTGAATAGTCTGAGAATTGAGAAAAAGCACTGTCCAAAGAACTCAGTGAAGATCCTGAGGGTGAGGTCCCTGGAGAGGACAAGCTGGAACAACTAGTGTGAGAACAAATGTTGAGTCTTAATGCATTAGGTGGCAAGAGCCTATTGGGAGCACTTTTTTTGTCACTTGTCTCTTTTGTACTGTTGTTCTTTGTGACATCAATCCCCAAAGTCAAGCTGCGATTAATAAGTTTTTGTCCTTCAACTTGCAAATATCGATGTTGTTTGAGATAATCGTCAGCTGATTGGGAGAGAAAGGCATCACAGCTTGAGTTATTTTCATGCGAAGACTCATTAAGTTGACTAAACCTGGAGGTCAGGATTCCGATAGCCGGCTCAGAACAACGTCGGTGCCTTCTTACATCCGTTGTGGAAGAGTATCCAGAAGTATTAGAACAGAGAGATTCATTCTCAGACTGCTCGTGTAACACTGATCTGTGGTGGGAACCTATGGACATTTTCACAGGTGGTGTCTGGGAAGAGTCAAAAGTCTCGGTGTCCTCACTGTACACGTGGTCTAGATCACAATCACTTAATGTCAAAACAGAATCTCTGCTTCTATTGTCATGGCTCATCTTTATGGGCAGACTGCTATATGTGGAATCTCCATCGTCATTAAGTTCGTTCTCCAGGCTGTCATATGAAGAGTCAATATGTTTAAAGGAACCAATATCTGAAAAAGCAAAACAAAAACATCTTACAGCTTGTTAGGATTGGAAGATACTTTAATAAGTAACTATACTTTTACAATCTCTACAAGATTTATTATAGGATTCTAAGTAACATTTTCAATGCAAATGGGTCTGCAATTGGAAATGCCTTATATCCATGCATTCTTTATAGCCGTGTCCTCAAACGTTCATTTAAATGCCTCCCCCACCCTCTTTCACGTAACTTTTCAAGTACGTATTTCAACCCCGCCCATCCGTACGTATGTCCCCAAGTGCGATTCACATGTCTGTGCCTAAAACACTTACGTGTGTACATTCTACGTAACTTACGTAAAGTTACTACACATGCGCAGTTAAAACGTACCTAAAAATAACAACTCCACGTAAAAACAGATCTGTGAATACGGCCCTAAAACTCCAAGCCAGAGTGAGATGGTGGCGATTCAGAAGTCTAAATCGGTACCCAGAGCGAGAATCCTTCTATATGGTACATTGTAATACAAAGACACAGCAACTTTGCAACCCAGTGCCGCTGTGGGAAGTGTCATAATGCCTTCCGATTGGGTAGCACGGATGCACGCATATCCCCAAAACACTTCATAGTTTGTGATCTGATCTGAACACGCAGAAAAGTGACAAACCAGAAGATCCAACTCACAATCGTTACGGACATTGGGCCAGATCCGGAACAACGCTTGTGAGCGAATTTATGCGTGACAAAGATGTAAAATCGCGTTTTGGTAAGTACTGCACATGCGCACCATAGAAAATACGCTCCGTAACGTAGCGTAAATGAGAACGTATGGGCCATTCACGTATGTGTCACGTAAATCCTTACGCAATTACTCACACCTATGGCCCATTTTACTAATAAAGGGCCAGATCCAGAACAACGCTTATCAGCGAATTTATGCGTGGTGGACATGTAAAATCACATTTTGGTAAGTACTGCACATGTGCACCATAGAAAATACGCTCCGTAACGTAGCGTAAATGTGAACGTATGGACCATTCACGTATTTGTCGCGTAAATCCGTACGTGTGAGCGTGCCAATTTTACGTGAGTCTAAAATACGTCTGAAATACGCTATGTAGGCGGGGGTTTGTATTTAAAGTGTACAGTATGGGCGTGCTTAGCTGCGTAAATACGTGTTGCACATACGTACGTGAGCGGATGACATCGGTTGCGTGGGCAAAAGTTAAGTAGGGTTTGGAAAGCGGATCTCGGACAAAATACGTACATTCAAGGGGTGTGCCAAGGGGAGTGTACGCGAGTAAACGTATTGCAAGCTGAGTTCTGGATCTACCCCATTATAATTATCTAGTGATCTCTAATTTAAAGTGTAAACTTATTTATTTTTTGGAGTTAGATGAAACCCTCCTAAGGATGATTATTCAGCTTATTTGTGTGAACACTCCCTTACTGTACACTGACTACATGAATCCCCTGTAAATGCAGACAGTTACAGATGTGGGTTGCATTCAAGTCTGAATTGGTGCATTTGTGTACGCTTCAGTTCTGGCAATAGGCGCATGAAAGGTCGTAGAAATGTGTTATGCAATCAAGCGTATGTCTCCGTCTAAATCAGGTCTCTTTGGTCCAGCAACAGGTGTATTAAATGCCTCCCGGACATCAGGTGTAGTGAGCCAATCTGAGGTTCAGCACAGCCTCTATAGTGTCTAGTAGGCTCCTCAAGTAACCATTGTTTGCCATGTGGCAAAGTACTCTTAAAGGACCCCTTTCTTCTTAATTCCCATTGTACGGAACTAAGTTTCGCACAATAGGTGTTACGTGTGTAAAACATGCATGCTCCCCTCCAGACACCCCACTTATGTACTTCACAGTTAGGATCAAACTCCTTGAACCCTCCTACTACTTCACAAAACTGCATCTCTCTCTCTCATATTAAAAGGTGCATCTCCATCCAGAGGCGGAACTAGCGTGTTGTCGGCCCAGGTGCAAAAAATATGCTTTGGCCCTCATAATATCCCAGGTAACCTGGTGAAGACTTTGGCGGTGCAGTGATGACGGCTGTGGGCCCTTGTATCAGCATGGGCCCCGGTGCCGTTGCACCTATTGCACCAATGGTAGTTCCGCCCCTGTCTCCATCATAATGATCAGCGTGACATTATCACATGTAATATCATCTGAGTTTAGTACCTGAGCCATCCACCCTGTTGTCTTCCTTGGCTGCCAAGTTGGCATACAATAATGAAATGTCGTCCCCAAAAATGATGCAGTAGTTCTCTATCAGGAACTGCACAAGCACAGAAACCTGGAAGACAAGAATGAGAAAGTCTCAGCTCTGGGCCAAAAAAAAAAGAACACATATAGAAATAGTTCATTCTGGTGTAAGGGTAAATAAATTAGGGAAATAGGGAAAATATATTACCTTTCGTGTGAATTCACCTTCAGCCTCTGGGCTGGAAGGGTTGGGAAGCCACAACAGACTGGGCGCAATGCACACTGCCAAATTGAAAGCTGTCATTTGGTTGGTATCAGAATGTTGCTCAATGCAGTGTAGGACTCCGAACAAGTAGTGCAGTAGAGTGATATTGACTGGTGGAAGCTTCTCCACTAACCTGTGATACACATAATAAGTCAGCATACTGTAAAAGAAATCCATGTGCTATAACATACTTGAAGAGAGACCCCCATGCATACTTCTACAGTGTAAAGAAGTCACAATAGAAGAAGGTTCCTAGAATTGGACCATCTCTAAGGTGCTCTCCCAGCTTTCTGCATTGTATCCGATTAGACAAAACATACATGGATCAAGGGGGTAGATCCAGACCTAAGTGCAGGTTACGTTCCATCGCGTAACATATAAGTACTATGCACTCCCCCGGGCACTCCCATCGGACAGACGTACTATTGCTGATTTACGACTACCAAAACCCTACCTTTACTTTTCCAAGCGTAACCACGCACGTGCGTAGCGTCCTGACGGACGTAACTGCCTAACCCGGCCCATACTGTACAATTTAATGCCTCCCTTCGCCTCCAGTGCATAGTTATAGCATAGTTACAACTAACGTATGGTTGTCACGCCCCTTCGTACGTAGTTACTACAATGTTACGGCCGCCCAGAGTTCCGTGTCATAACATATGCCGTGCGCATGCGCAGAATGTACAAACAGCCGAAATTACGCTAGCAGCTAGAGTAACTTCGCTGTCGTACGTAGGTCTGGATCTGGCCCAAGATGTCTTAAAGTCAGGGTTGCCGACTTTTAAAAGCTTCCCTCCGGGAGATCCCAGAGGGAAGCCATAGATGCATGCAGCATCTTAATGCATTAATGAAGCCATTTATGCAAATTATGTCATTAAGCTCCACCTCTTGACTATGAATTTCCTCTTGGGGTTTAATAGGGATGGGGACGGTCCTGGATGAATTTGCGTCATCAAGTCCCTCCCTGTCCCTAGCAGCACTAGGATACTAGTGTTGCCAGGCAGGGGGGCAGGACTTGAGGCCGTGGTTTCATGAAAACCACAAGCCTCAAGCCCCCTTATGGGAGATTTGCCTGCTCTCCCAGGAAACCGGGAGAACTGCCCGAGTTTTGGGAGTCTCCCGGACATTCCTGGAGAGTCAGCAACCCTGCTTAAAGTCGAAAAGTCCTATTCTTTCCAACACAGTAGTAGAAGGCATCACTCTAGACGACAACCAATGAGCTAAGTTACTAATGTCTATTAGGCAGCATGATCAAGTGCTTAGCAGCAATTATAACAATAACAGGCATAACGAATCATGGAACTTACTTCTTAACAGCTTTTATTTTCTCTGCTTGACATCCCTGATCCATAACTGAAACCCATTTGTCATAGAGTTTGGAAGAAAAGACACCACCAGGAATATTGCGAAGGAAATCCTGCATGGGGAGGAAATAATTGTACCATTTAGCATATAACGTTGAATAATCACGAGACTGACAAACTTTACAATACTAGATATATCCGAAATCAGGGATTGGTGGAGAGAAAACACAAAGAGGAAGTGTAGAACAGGCCTGGGCAACGTGTCGCTCTGCAGGTGTTGTGAAACTACGAGTCCCAGCATGCTGTGTCTGGTATCCTATATGCCTATGAAGTTACAGCATGCTGGTGCTTGTAGTTTTACAACAGCTGGAGAGCCACAGCTTGGCCAAGCCTGGTGTAGAATCTAGAGACCTAAACAAGGTGACTCCCAGTGAAATAAGATGTCAGGAAGATATTAATATGATCTCACTGATGATCTCAGAGTATTCTTTAGCATTCTTATAACCTATTATAATAACAATGTTTCCAAAGCGTAATATGAAGCAACCATGTGGCTTAACTAAGCCGCCAACAAGGACAGATAGAGCCAGAGGCCTTGACTCACACTTAAGAGTGAGTTAGGTGTGAAAAGAACCGCACCTAACTTACCCGTCCTGCCCCTAACCCGGCCCCCATTTTTAGGTACTGTGCTACCTTATGGCACTTAAGAGTTCTGTAGGGCTACCTTATTTTAAGAAGGAAACTATGCATGGACCTTGCCTCTCCCCGCCTCCCCTCCGCCCTCCCCGGCTAATCTAAATCCCTCCCCCCTCCCACTTCTAACTACACTACTCCACTTTAAAGATGGCATGGAGGAAATCCTAGTACCTATCTTACTAGATAATCCTCTTTCTCTTAAAGATGGCATGGAGGAAATCCTAGTACCTAGCTGGTACGTAGATTGCGTAGATGACCCACTAAGCATGCATAGTAGCTCATTTCGGGAAACTACGCACTTAAGAAGCACAAGGGGGTAGATCCAGAACTAAGTCCGCCAACGCTATTTTGCATGTACTGTGCATGCGGGCGGCAGATGTAACGACACGTAACTCTGAACATACGTACCAGACTACTATCAACAGCGTAACTACGAACGAAAGGGCGTGCCAGGCATTCGACACCCATAGTAATGCTTCGGAGGCGGGTGAGGCATTGAAATCGTACAGTATGGGCGCGCTCAGGCGCGTAAGTACGTGCAATTATTACGGCCGACAGGAGTTATGCTTGGAAAAGTTAGGGTTGGGTTTGGAAAGCGTAACACGGCTAAACTACGTACAGCCGAGGGGAGTGCCAAAGGGAGTGCATAGTAAATACACTACACTAGTAAATACTCTACACTAGTAAATACACTACACTAGCAAATACACTACGCTTGTAAATACACTACACTAGTAAATTCACTACGCTAGTAAATACACTACACTAGCAAACACACTACACTAGTAAATACATTACACTAGTAAATACTCTACATTAGTAAATTCACTACGCCAGTAAATACACTACACTAGCAAATACACTACGCTAGTAAATACACTACGCTAACAAATACACTATGCTAGCAAATACACTACGCTAGCAAATACACTACGCTAGAAAATACACTACACTAGTAAATACACTACACTAGCAAATACACTTCACTAGAAAATACACTACACTAGTAAATGCACTACACTAGTAAATACACTACGCTAGCAAATACACTACGCTAGAAAATACACTACGCTAGTAAATACACTACACAAACAAATACACTACACTAGTAAATGTAATAGAAACGTAGCTCTGGATCTGGCTCAAGCTTCTCAGGACTTGCAAATAGTTTTGTAGGAGTTGTTATGTAAGCTGGTGTATGGAAGAGATTGTAGGGAATATTATTATGGCAGGACTGAGGATGAAATATGCTAACATCTAATAGGTAAGTTAGGAAAGAAATCTTTGTTTGTCTATGTATTGTATTGCGTGTGTATGTTTGATTGTCCATCCATGCATGGTAATTCTTGGAACATCTGCATACCTTAAACACTGATGCTGTGACAAAAATTGATTCACAGGCAAAATCAACATCGAATCCTGCATTAAGCTTCTCTTTCATCTCCTTGCAAGATCTCGCATTTGCAGAACGCCGGAAGATTCCTCTTGTGAATGGTCCATTCTGACAAAGCACTGAGAGCATATCCTACAGGTCAGGGGTGGAAAAATGAAACATACACGTAAACAGTATATTATATTATGTCATTATTTACCCTAATATTGATTAATATGGACTGGAACCAGACATACATTTCAGCTGGCAATGGTGTGAAAGTCTGGAGAGAGTGAAACGCGCCCTTGCTGTACTACGGAAATACCTCCCCCTTTACACCCTGTGTACATGCCCCATTCATTGGAAACTCTTCCAGTTTGGAAATCTGGATCTAGAGGATATATATCCATAACAGAAGGTTTGTGCTCATTCGCTCCTAGTAAGCTGGAAACGACAGCTATGCGTAAGTCTGGATCCATTCCTATATATTTACAACTGACATAAACTGAGTTTTAACAAGAGGAATTTGTGGTAGTCATGGAGACGTCAATAATGCTAGGTGTCTACGCGTTTGACACTGCCTTAGACTATAGCGGTAAACACTGCAGTAGTTCAGCTCTAGATTTGGAATTACAGATGAGCCTATGCTTACATTGTCACGTAGAGACAGAGCAGTAATACATCATATGAACCTTTACACACGCAATGTATAACTGACACAGTTACTTCTTCACACACTGTGCCAGTTCCTGAAAGCCAAGCCAGTGTTTAGTGGCTAAATTTTTCAGGAACACACAGTGGTGTAAATTAAGATGAATTTACTATATTATCACTATATTTCTAAAGACTTGCCTGAACACTTGTTTGAGCTGTTCTATGTTTCACTAGCTACAAACAGAACATTTCCATTACAGGCTATGCTCTACCACAGCGAAGTACGATTAGACGGAACACAGAACCAGCTGGGTCAATAATAATGGTGAGCAGCATGACCCTGACAGCTGTGGGGGTATCAGTGCTGAGACTAATACTGCTGTCTTAATGTGAATTGGATGTGTAACATATTTAATAATTGTTTTCCTATATCTTTAGTGATTTAAGAGCAGCATTACAAAAAAGAAACTATGGCCCAGATCCAGAACAACGCTCCTGTGCGGATATACGCCTGGCGGACATGTAAAATGGCAATTTTGTATGTACTTCACATGCGCATGACAAATGATACGCTACGTGACGTAATGTAACTCTGAGCGCATGGGCCATTCACGTATCAGTTGCGTAAATCCTTACATGGGGGCGTGCCAATTTTTTGTGAGCCAAAAGTACGCCTAAATTACGCTATGTAGGCGGGGGTTTGCATTTAAATTGTACAATATAGGCGTGCCTAGCTGCGTAAGTCCGCGTTGCCTATACGTACGTGTGCGGACAAATGCGGTTACGCAGTCAAAAGTTATGGTAGGGTTTGAAAAGCGGAAATTGGTTAAAGTACGTACATCCAAGGGGTGTGTCTAGGGGAGTGTATAGAAGGTACGCACACATAAATAAGCTAATAAACAGATTGCAAGCGGAGTTCTACCCCTATGACATGATAATAAAAATAAATTTGCTAATAAAAATGATCAATGTTATCTTTGGGCCAGATTCAGAATTACGTCCGTCAGCCGACTTACGCAAGTGACCTGTAAGTCTGGCGTTGTAATTGCACTGCGCATGCTCACTCCAGATGTTACGCATCTGGATCTGTATTCACACCTATTAAGCATCTGCTGCTTAGGTGTGGAGTTTCCCGAAATGAACTACTATGCATGCGTGGTAGGTCATTTATGCAGTCTGCATACCAGTTATGTATGCAGATTGCTAGATTGCCTCCATGCGGTCTTTAAAGACGGCACGGAGCAGTTTAGTTAGAAAGAGACGTGCTAATGCCGCCTCGGGGAGTGTTTAGTTAGAAGTGGGAGGGGGGAGGGATTTATATTAGCCGGGGAGAGTGGGGAGAGGTATTGTCCATGCGTAGTTTCCTTTTTAAGAAGGACCGGAAAAGTAGAAGAGTGAATCCGGTCCCTGATTTCTGAACATACGTTGTTTGAGGGTTAGGCATTTCCGGAAGTGTACGATCTGTATGCACAGCAATACACACTGAGACGTTAAGGTAGGGTTGTGGACACGGAATGTTAGCTAAAATCCGCAGAGAGGGGAGTGTCATGAGAGCGCACTATCCTCTTACATGTCTGGATCAGGCGGTCTGCTGTGGCTTTGTTGCGCATATGTTGTTTATACACTACATCATCAGCTGAGCAGAACCAATATTTGCCATTAGAATGCAGCCCACCAGATCAATAGGAACCAATGGCGTCACTGTGCTAAATCATAGTAAATATTCATTAGTCAGGACAAAACTTCATTGTTCATTATTTACTGATGAAATACCAGGCTACATTCTCAGCAAAATAAGGAGTCATGATGGAGTTCAATTGCTAATAAAGTGCAACCACCAATTAGGTCCAGTAGTCGAAGTAAATAAGACAGGAGGTAGCAACCGCCAAGGCCCTTGTGGATCTGACTCTTTCATAAAACAGAGGCAGCCATTTTGTTATTATATAAGGTGTGCCTAATAATTGGTAAAGCTAAATTCTCATATTAATTCAGGAAACAAAATGGCTGCATCTGTCAAATCCAGAAATCAGGTTCACTTTCCTTTACACACCAGGGGCCAAATTTACTAAGCTACGGGTTTGGAAAAGTGGTGCCCATAGCAACTAATCAGATTCTAGCTCTCATTTTCTTTTTATAGAGAATGTCAGCTAAAATCTGATTGGTTACTATGGGCAACATCTCCACATTTCCAAACCCGCAGCTTAGTAAATCTGGCCCCAAGGTGCAATGTATTGTGAAATACCATTTTATCCGTTCCAGAAGTTACAATAACTTTGTCTTGTGAATAATAAAAGCTTTTGGAAGCTTCTTGAGTATTAAGTGGATTCTCAGGAAATAACATCAGATTTAGTCCTCACCATTATAGCTTTCGGCAGGTTGTCATTCTCACAGATGGCTGGTAAAGAAAGTCCAAAAAGTTTTCCAGGAGAGGAAGACGGAGATAGCGAGATATTATCCAGCTGCGTATGTGAACCGCGCCAAAAGGTCCAGTTTATAATAGACCGCTTCCTTTTAAAAGGCTTCTGGCTCGGGTCTGAAGGAAAAAGTGAAACTAATTATACTGTGGTCCTATTATTTGGATTTTTGAAACTAAAAATGACAAGATTCAGTAATTACTGGTGATCTATAATGAGCTATTTTCAGATTTTATTTATTACATTTTGTTATGGAGCAAAACTGTGTAAACCATAATTTCACATTATAACCATAAAACAAGTTTCAATCCATAGCAACCAATCATATTGGGCTGGATCCAGACTTAAGTAAGTGCTTGAAATTAGTTACTCCTGGGCTAAATGATGATTGCAGGGGGAGTCAAGTTATTTGTATTCTTTGCATGCAGGGATATATTTTTGAATTGGTTACTGCACACAGATACTAACCAGCTTTACTATCACACTGTTATTTAGACTTGGGATAGGAAACATCACCTCTCAACACCCTGCACGAACTGCTCCACGGGGGGATGTGGTGCATCCAGGCGCCATGCTGAATAGGCGCTCCCTGCATGCCAGTGACATGAACACTGCTGTAAAAAATGTAAGGTGCTCTCATCACTCTGATGAGAGCACCTTACAGAGCCTAACAGAAGCATCCATTCACTTCTGCTCTGCCTGTGACAGGCAGATGCAGAGTGCAGCAGTGCCTCGCCCTCACTGAATGATGCTGGAGTGACCTGAGGTCACATCAGCGTCATTCAAATCAGAACCCGCCACGGAGGAGAGGCAGCAGCCGGAAGAGGAGAAGACTTCAAAGGTGAGTAATTGGGTTTAAAATGGGGATACTGTGTGCTGGACAGACATGATGGGATGCTTTGTGCTGGACAGACATGATAGGGATACTAGGAGGTGGACAGACATGATGGGGTGCTGGATATACATGATGGGGATACTGGGTGCTGGATGCACATGATGGGGATACTGGGTGCTGAATACAGATGATGGGGATACTGGGTGCTGGAGAGACAGGATCAGGGATATATATCTTTGTATAGTGGAGACTAGGACACTATTGTATAGTGGGGACTAGGATTTGCACTGTTTTATTGTGGTTACAATTGTGTTGTTTGATGATGCTTACTATAATCTAGGATGGTCACTGGTGTCAAATTGTTAAACAGAAGGACGCAAAATTAAAGTTCACAGGGGGCGCTGAACACCCTAGCACCGGCCCTGCCTCTCAACTTTGCAACAGATGAAATATGATTCCCCTGCAATCAACATGGTTTAGCCCAGGAGTAACTAATTTCAAGCACTTACTTAAGTCTGGATCCAGCCAATCGTCATAAATCTAAACCTTATAAAATCTTCAGTGTGGATTCAGACATAATAAGAAGACATTTTGAGCTCCTGAATGCTTGTTCTTGCTCACACTGGTTGTCAGTAAAATTAGTAGATTAAAAAAAAAAACCTTGGGGCCAGATTCAGCTTTCCGAAATGTACACCAACTTTCATGTGCTTCGATTGTATTGTTGCCACACATTGAATGGTACATTGGTGGGAATAATGCTTCCGACCAGGGCCAAGATTATGGTTCAGGTCACCTTGTGGCATCTTATAAATTCCATTACAAATTTTTGTGTTGAAGTTATTACTATAAATGAAGCACATAAAATGGGTGGATGCATCTGCCACTTCCTGTGCTGCCCCCTACCAGTGGCACCCTCTAGGCAGTGGGAAATGTACCACAGAGGAGATGGGTTGATTTAGCAACTGCCTCTTAGTCAAAGTAAAGTATAGGAATCCCTCCTCTCTCTGTTTACCCATCCAGACCACAGTTCTTGTGCAATTGAGTCACAAAACTTTAGCCAGCCCCAAGCTGTTGGCAATTCGTCTGTACAATTCATATTGGTCAAAATGTGTACAAATGCCTGTATGTTTGGATAATGCTGATCATTGCTTGTAGACCTATCCACATTCTGACTCCAGTCCATAATGCTGACAGCTAAATATTTTACTTTTGTCTAGCTCGTCAGCATTAGCCAACCTATGTGTAAAAACTAGGTACAAATCCAGCAAAAAAAAAACAACCCAGCTCCACCAAAGTAACTCTGGCCATAAATACGAAGCGTATTGTTACAGCCAAGCAATGTATTGGGATAGACACACTACTGAATTTCCTCAACCCCTCTGTCGGCCAAAAATATTAAAGGGTCTTTATTTTTGACAAACACAATTGCCTCAGGTTGCAAATTTCCAGTTTAAACGACAGCGCTGCAGCCATATGTAACTGATAAAGAATTCAGGTTTTTCTGGGGTGTGGTATTTCTGGGACATCTGAGATATGAATTATAACGATTGCAGTCTGTTTCTTTTTACTTTTATTATTCTATATATTTCACTCTTGGATTTGCACTCTGTCCCCTGAGACTGGGTGGAGGGACTTTGTTGAAGACTTTAACTTATAAAAATATTTCTCTACATAACCCTTCAGTAACCTTCTGACTTTCCAACAAAGGAGTGAAAAGTACAAACTGGCTTTTAATATTGTATTTGGTTTTACAATAGGCTTATTATGTATATATGCTGTCATTTTAGTTATAATCAAGTCTATTTTTTTGTTTGCAGGATTTGCCGTAGGAAGAAATTAAAGTAAAACAAAATTATAATGCGTACTTTTATTCATATTTTATTTTGGTAAATTTGCCTGATATAAAACCGGATCCGTCGTTCTGATTTTGCACTTGCTCATTCTTTGCAGCCCTTGCTTAGCTCTCTTGTGTCCGAGCCATAATTACCACAAAGTAGCAAGCAAACTGAATGTACTAGGTAAACGAAAATGTTGCTAATAATGGCTCAGATCCTTAGATCCAAGTAAATAACATATAATGATAATAATTTGATTATTTACTCAATTATTAGTTATCTTCACATGGATAAATGTCATAACCTTCCCAATGGTTTCATCAGAGCTGTAGCTAGAAATTTTAGGGGGCAAAAAAGATAAATGGTGCCCTCTGCCTTGAATTAATAACCAGTTTACCTTAAAAATGAACCTAATGGCGCCCCCCTTTGGCTTGGTGCTGTGGGTGACCGCCCCTATCGCACACCCCTAGTTATGGCCCTGGGTTTCATCATGCTAATGAGGGGGCGGAGGCAGATGCAGCATGAATTATGGACTTTTTTTCACAAAGTTGGCCTGTACTACTTTAGGTTCATTGGGCCTGATCCAGACCTACGCTCGCTAGCGTATTTACACTCGCCGTAGTCATAAAAACGCTGTTTCCCATGGCAGATGTTATGACCAGAAACTCTGAACGTACTTACGAGACGAAGGTCAACAGCGTAACTACGGACGAAGGGGCATGCAAGCCATCCGACACTCGTAATTACGCTTCGGAGGCGGGGTGAGGCATGTAAATCGTTACGCTTGGAAAAGTTAGGGTAGGGTTTGGTGAGCATAAAACGGCAAAAATATGTACAACCGGGGGGAGTGCCTAGTAATTACGAAAGCGTAAACACGCTACGTGTTGAAGCGTAACCCGAGCCTAGGTCTGGATCACGCCCATTGTTGCTATTTTTTTGTAAATGAATACAAAAGTTATCGTAGATAATTTTTTATTCAATGTAAGCTCATTTTTAAGGTGTTATTATGAAATCAGCGTCTATTTTCACTTAGAAGTCCATGTGCCAAGTTATGTGAGACGGGGATGAGCTGTGTATATGGCAATGGCTTTGCAGATCAACCTCAGCTATAATTAGCTGGGTCAGGAAAGCTGCTTACCAGCTGCCATTAGCCGCTACAATAAAAAAGCTTGATTGTGGCTCTTTCATTTATGCAACACGTTGCACTGGGGAATCCTAATGCACATTCAATGGCTTTACAGCAGGCTTGTAAATAAACAGTCTAGAATATCATTCACACTACAAGGTGCAGCGTTAATCATTTTAATATAGTACACAGCATCACTGATATATTGGTATTTTGCTCACTGTCATATTAGAGCTGTCATTATACCACATACTTTTTGCATTCTTCTAAGCTAAAGAGGAAGGAAAGTCACTGTTTATCATTATATAAGTCTAATAAGTATAAGAAGGAGTGGTTATTCGTACTAAACAAATAAATCATTTTACTGCAGTCAGAGAAATGCGTTTTAATGGTCAGAGAAGGGAAGGAGAAAGCAATATAAGTAATAATACTAATAATTATAGTCAATCGCTATTTTATGGCATAGGAAATAAACACAAATAGAGCAATATATTGGAAATGTGTCTAATATGTGAAGTGTGAGTGCTTAATATATGTCCTTCCCCTGCCAGCCCCCTGTTGAATACCTTGTTTACTCTACTGGTTTAGAGGAATGGGAAGTAGTGTAAGTGATTAGCATATTAACCGGTCTGTTTAGTATAGTAGTCAGATTGGGCCAGATCCTACGCTAAATACGCTAGCTGATAACGTAAAATCGCCCATTTGTATTTACTGCGCAGATGTTACGCCATGTAACTCCTAACGTACATACCATCAGCGTAAATCCGAACGAAGGAGCGGGGGCATAAATACGACACCCATAATTATGCTTTGGAGGTGGAGGGCGGCATTTAAATCATACAGTATGGGCCGGGTTTGGCCGTCACGTATGTAAATCCATTACGTACATCAGTACTTACGCTAGGAAACGTGAAGATAGGGTTTGGGCAGCGTAAAACGGACAAAGTACCTTTGAGCGAGGGGAGTGCATAGAAATGACGCTAGCATAAATACGCTACGTGTTGTAACGTAACTAGCCCGTAGGTCTGGATCTACCCCATTGTCACATAGGGACAAAAGCCTGAGATCAGGAAAAGGGAAGCTGTCATAGAGGTGACCGTTCCTCTTTAAACAGTTTAACTGTTCTACAGATATGAATCACACACACGCATAAAAGTATGGATGAATGTGTTTTTTACATGTATTTTGACATAAACATACATTAGATTTGAAGAAAAAAAAATTCCTTGTTGTAATTGGAAACGGCCTCAGAGGACGGTTTCCTGAAAATGTGACTTTTCTCAATATGTGTAAACATGCCGTAAATTCTAGGAAAATACCTCAGGCAGCAGG
>WWET01003088.1:139214-153712 GCA_011038615.1 Limnodynastes dumerilii | reverse complement strand
TGTGCATTGCTACCCTCTCATTATGTCAGCCTGCAGTAATAACAGACTTGTTGGGCTGAACACTAAGGGCTGAATGAGCCCTCTGTAATATAGAAGACTCACCAGCCAGTTGTTGACATACAGCCAGGCGGCTGTGCTTCAGTATGAACTGACACTGCATCTCTCTGGGTAACTGCTCCATAAGGAAGGGATCCTCTAGGTTTAAAGTAGAATCCTTAGTCCCCTGTATCTGAGACAGCGCATCGCGGATATGGCTCATTTTAATTCCAAACGGGTATTCGTGTCCTGCAGAAAATATAAGAAATAATAAACAAATAAATCTATATATTATATATGAACTGTAAGAATATTGGAATTTGATAGGGGTTGATAGGGCTACCTTATCTTACCGTGGGTAGTTTCCTTCTTAAGAACGAGACTTTTCCTGGTTAACATCCCACCTCTCTAATCACTCTTTCAGTGTTTGCTTTTCTGCAATCTACCTCCCACTTCTACCTGATCACTCTCCGAGGTGGCATTAAACCACTTTGTACAGTCTGTAAAGACCTCATGGAGGCAATCTACGTACCTAACTGGTATGTAGATTGTGTAAATGACCTACGACACATGCATAGTCGATCATTTCTTAAAAAGCAGGAGCTTCTTAGGTGTGAATCAGGGCCATTGTCATTTGTTTTGATTTTACTACTACTGCTCGGCTTGTGATGATTGGTCGCGTGGTCGTGCGTGAGTTTATGTGAGTTCCGGCACCTTTTTTCCTACAAAAAAAACACTGACTACTACTACTACTATTAATAAAAATAATATAATTGCATGTAAAGACTAGACCCATAAATGGTCATAAAAGTAGAATAATAAAAATAAATAAACATACTTTTTTGCATCTTGTGCTCTTGGTTGATGTGAATTGGGGAAATTTGCTGTTCAATGTGACCTTACCCTCCCTTACCATCATTGGGCTGGATCCAGAACTTGTTAAGTGCATGAACTTAGTTACACCTGGGCTAAACCATGCTTCTTAGGTGTGAATCAGGGCCATTGTCATTTGTTTTGATTTTACTACTACTGCTCGGCTTGTGATGATTGGTCGCGTGGTCGTGCATGAGTTTATGGGAGTTCCGGCACCTTTTTTCCTACAAAAAAAACACTGACTACTACTACTACTATTAATAAAAATAATATAACTGCATGTAAAGACTAGACCCATAAATGGTGATAAAAGTAGAATAATAAAAATAAATAAACATACTTTTTTGCATCTTGTGCTCTTGGGTAACGTGAATTGGTGAAATTTGCTGTTCAATGTGACCTTACCCTCCCTTACCATCATTATGTATACTTCGTGTTGTATTTTACTTCCCCAAAACCCTATTTCTTTACTGTACCCACAGGTAAAAGTTTCAAACACTGTCAAAAAGGTTTTTTTAAAGTAATGTTACAGTAAATAAAACTATATGACTGTACAGTTAATAAAATACATAGGCTTTATTCTTAGTGTGTGTGTGCGTGTGTGTGAGTGTGTATGTGTGTGTGTGTGGGGATTCAATAGTCCCGCATAAATGCAAAATGGGATTTTATAAGAAGCGGTAATCAACACTTTTGTAACCATTCTGCATCTATGGATCCATTTGAGATTTATGAGCAATGAGCTCCACAGTCTGAAAATAAGAGGAAGCCAGGTGGAAATTTAAACCTGGCCAAAACCATGATGTATTTAAAGGGAACTCAAATTATTATTTTTTTTACATGCAGTGAGAATACTTTGCTTTCACTTATTGCATACAGATAGTAACTAGCTTCCCTTTTACCCTGTTATCTTGCCTTGGGCGAGGAAAAATCCCCTTATATCTCTATACTGTTTGCAACAGATGAAATTAGCCTCCCCTGCAATTCAACATGGTTTTACCCAGGTGTAAATTTCCACCTGTTTGCCTCTTATTTTCAAACTGTGGCTCAAGTTCAATCACACTTCCAACAGAAGTACTGGGCTAATTTCACCACTGAGCGTTGCCTCCATTAAAGGCCCAAGTCGGAACCGGCCCCAAATATATAAAATTGCAAAATTAGCAATACAGAAAATAGCCTCTGAAGCATGACACATGCTCTGTAAGCGAGTCTATTATTTCATCAGACTTACTCTGTTTTGTTTGACACATGTTTTTTTTTAGTGTATCTGTTATATTTAGATTAGAGTAATCTGTTTTCCCTCTGTGCCATGAATAGTTCACACATCTGTTAAAAATCTGTCCACAAGCCAAAAATCATTTTCTCCACTAAGCTCTGCTTTATCTATAATCAGGCACAAGGCTGTATATTTTATTTAGACCTATTTACCAAATATATTTATAGGATGTAGTGACATTAGTTTGAATATTTAAAATTATTGTATTTTTTGGCAATCCATGTGAAAAAAAATGATCTGACCATAGAACAGGGTTGCCAACTCTTCCGGAATATCGGGGAGACTTCCGAAATTTGGGCAGGTCTCCCGGGAGAGTTGGCAAAGCTCCCGCAAGCCCCACCAGCCATCAATTATTACTGTAATCCCTAGCGCTATTAGGGATGGGTGGGGCTTGATGATGTAATCAAGCCCCGTCTATCCCCTGAAACGCTGGAGATTACAGGAGTGAGTGACAGGGGGCGGGGCTTAATGACAAGATTTGCATAAATCGTGTCATTAAGCCATGCCCCCTTGCAGAAATCCATGGCTTCCCTCTGGGTTCTCCCGGAAAGAAGCTCTGAAAAGTTGGCAACCCTGCTATAGAGTAGCTATGGGTTTTGAGTTGCCAATACCAAAGCATACTTTTATTTTAGGTTTGATACAGGGTTGCCGACTCCCCCGGCATGTCTGGGAGACTCCTGAAATTTGGGCACTTCTCCCGGTATCCCGGGAGAGCCAGCAAATCTCCCGCAAGGGAATTGAGGCCCGTGGTTTCATGGAAACCACTTCCTCAAGTCCTGCCCCCCTGCCTAGCACATCAAGGCCCGTCCCAATACCTATTTAAGCTAAAACAGGGTAAGTATGATGAGGGGACAGGGCTTAAAGACGAGATTTGCATAAATCGCGTCATTAAGCCCCATCCCCTGCATGCGTCGCTAGCTTCCCTCTGGGATCTCCACATCAAGAAACGCCCTCTGGGATCTCTACATCAAGAAACGCCCAATCCCTAGTAATTGCTATAATGTGTCCAGACTTGTGGGAGATTACCTACTCTCCAGGGATACCTGAATATTCTGGGAGAGTCAGCAACCCTGGGACACACTGCTTGATACATTTGAAAGCTGCTATCATATCCCCCTTCCCTGTCCTGCTCCATGCTATACAGGTTTAGTTCCTCTTTGTGCCCTTCTTTCAGGGCTGCCTCCTGCCAATCCCTCCTGTGATCTCCAGCATTTCAGGAGATGGACGGGTCTTAATGACATCATCAAGCCCCACACATCCCTAGTAACGCTAGGGATTACAGTAATAATTGATGGTTGGTTGGGCTTGCGGGAGCTTTGCCGGCTCTCCCGGGATACTGGGAGACCTGCCCAAATTTTAGAAGTCTCCAGGATATTTTCCGGGAGAGTCGGCAACCCTGCTTTTCATATGTTGACATCTTTAGCTATTTGTTACCAGGGAAAGTGAATTTAGGTCTTTAACCTGATCTCCATATTGGTATGTAGTATGCAGTACATTTCAAATAATATATTAGGATACTGTCTCCTATTTTCCTCTTCCTTTGGGGAGCAAGCCTCAATAATAATTGAATTCCCTAGTTTTGGGGTTGACTTCATGTGTCTGCAATAGTAGTAATTATTTAGTATTTATTTATATATCAGATATATAATATATATTAATAAATATGATCGAACATGACAATAATGAGGTTAGCATTAGTAGTCTGTATAGTACAACCTCCACAAAATGAGAGAGGATTCTAGACACAAGATGTGTGACCTTCAATGTTATTATAACAAACCCTTTGCGTTTTTTTATTTATACATATATATAACTCGGAAGATGAATATATACAGTTATATCAGCAAAACTCTGAAGTCTTAGAATATTGTCTACCATCTGTGTGTGTGTGGGTATGATAGATATTCTTATCACCTTTTGTATGTATAATAACTAGCTCAGAACTGGTTATATTGTGATCTGTAACCTTCTGAATCTATGAAATTCTTCATGCTCTTAGATTGCAGAAAACAATTACAAGGGAACAGAAAACTATTGATCTGTGGGAAAGTTTCATAGGCTCAGAACATGCAATCAATAGATTGGCTGATCCCCATAGCACAGGACGCACTAGCAAAGAATTCTAAACATGAAATCAATAGATTAGAACAATAGGACATATCTGTTATGTAATGATTAAAGAAGACCAGATATTTCTCCATATCATGTCACTGTGCTGTGCCCTGGCTTTCTGATAGACTCCATTCACATGCTTAAGCTGAGGCTGCAGTTGACATTCCTTGAACATACCAATAAGAGGATAAGGTGCATCATCTTTGCCTGAGGTGACCCACAACTGGTAATCTGTTTCTGAGCCCTGCAGAGAAAACATCACAAGATGAGGGGAGAAAGGTTCAATGCTCCCAGCTTTGCAGCAAACCAGCCATTAGTTGGTCACATGATAAATATATGTCCCCCCTCCCCCCCCAGGTTAATAATACAAACATCCAGAGATAAAAATGTAAATCTCCGCACAGTTTTATCAAGGAATCCCTGAAGCATATTACATCATCTTGGAAGGGTAATGTTGCATTATGTAAAATATCATTTTGATGTGAATGAGAAGTGAATGGTAATTTCGAAAATGCCTGACAGGCAGCTCAGATTCGGGAATCTGAGATGATTCTAATGTTAGTGAAACGGACTGACGGCATAGGAAATATTTATCCTACCATCTCACTGACACTAAGGGAGTCCCACAGAGGAATCTGTCTGTCAGACTGGCTTAAGCATTGCACAAGTTTATGTGACCTGGCCTAAAAGGAAATGTAAGATCAGCTTCAGTTTACTGTATATGACAATTTTTTCCAAATGACAATATTAATGTTTTATTAAAAAAAATGCATTTAATGCTATGTATTTCTATATTTTACCTTGAGAGTCAAAGCTTTTACGATGTACATTATTAAATACATTTGCATTTTAGCTAGCACTGCTGCTAGGTCCAAGGGTCTTATTTACTAAAGTCGATTTTGCTAAAATCGACCATAGTCCCGGGACTTTAGCCTTTAGCAAAATCAACACGGCAAACATCTGACAAAAAATTGTCCAGATGTTTGCCATGTCAAACATAGTCCAATCCGGATTCACTAAAGTCAATTTTACTAAATCGCCTCTAGTTTGGCCTGAAAGCGCTGAAAAAAAATCACCTCCTGTGTGTGTGTGTTGCTTTCATAGAAAGCGACACACACTTTAGCTGAAAAACGCGTGAATAGCTTTGACATGTGTTTTTCATAATGTAAATATGATGTGCTGCATAATTCTATCCCTTATCATGCAGATACATATAGTACTATAAGGAAGGTTTAAGGTTTGTGGCCATGCTGAGCCTTATAGTACTATAAGCGTCAGGCTGACAAGGGATAAAATGATGCAGAGTAATGTGTCACGTGTAAAAAAAAACAGTTTCCACAATAAACTGAAAAAATCTACATGAATAAACAATACATTTCTAAACATTAAAACAATGTAATAAATGTGTACCTGTGTGTTTTGTCTAACTCTAATGGTGGCCACCCTGTACTAACTAAACTTAAGGCAAATGTATAGTGTAAATATTATTAAAAAAATAAAATGAAGTATTGACTCACCGTTTCGCAGTCATCTGTTTTGGGATGAGCTGCTAGTAGTTCCGGACGTCTTTCAAGCTGTTTTTGAAAAGTTCCTAGAAGATCTTCTCATCTTGATTGAAGATGCTACTCTGTTTGATTGAAGCGGCTGCTCCGTTGATTGAAAATCTTCTTCGTCCTCCTCTGGCTCTTGACATGATGTCCTCCTGCTTCCTATTCGGGGGTACCACTGCTAATGACCATTCGGTCACTAGAGTTCCCCCTTTTATATTGTATTTTATGTCAGAGACACTAGAGGGCTCTAGTCAATACTTCATTTTATTTTTTTATAACATTTACACTATACATTTGCCTTAAGTTTAGTTAGTACAGGGCGGCCACCGTTAGAGTTAGATAAAACATACAGGGACACATTTATTACATTGTTTTAATGTTTAGAAATTTATTGTTTATTCAGTTTATTGTGGAAACTGTTTTTTTTTCTTTTTACACATGACACATTACTCTGCATCATTTTATCCCTTGTCAGGCTGACGCTTACAGTACTATAAAACTCAGCATGGCCACAAACACATGGCCATGCTGTGACTTATAATACTTTATGCGTCTGCATGATAAGGGATATAATGATGCTTGGCGATTTTTTATGGACAATGGCCGTACTTTTAAACAGAAAGGCATGGTGATTTATACATTTAAAAATCGATCAACATCAATGGTGCTTTTTAATCGCCGGACAAAATTGTGGCATAGTAAATGCCGCGATTTTTTATAAAAAAATCACGGCAAAATCGTGCAATGTCTATCGATTAATAATCGCTGTGAAAAAGCGACTTTAGTAAATGAGGTCCCAAGAATGGACTAATATACAATAATATGCTATTTGTCTACTTCTGTCACTGCTTTGGTGGTCAATAAAGTTTTTTACTGTTTGAAAATGAATTAACCAAAAACATTTTGCACAAGTTATACACATAAAAAATAAATAGGACAATAATGATAATACTAATAACAAATATGTAAGAAATATGTAGAGAGAGTTTACTTTAAAATTCCCCCCTGGATGACTTTTTTTTTTTCTCTGAGGAATGAACAATGTAACTCTGTATCTGTCTGTTAATTAAATAAACATGTACATGGCTGGGCCAGATATAAGAGACCCCAAGATAGCTCTTACCTCCACACCAAACTGTTGCAAGGCCATTTTTATAACATCGTTCACAGTATCTTCATTGGTCACAGTCAGTGTTTTTGACTACAAAGGAACAAAAGAAAAAAATTCCGATTAAAGTTAATTATCAAGCTTGAAAAAAATATTGAGAGTCAACGATGTGATTCAATCAAGAGAAGTGTACATGCAATTTATGAGTAAAAGCACATACTAAACAAAAGCAACTGGGGTCCGATGCTGATATTTACATTATATGCCCCACGATAAAGCTCTTTATCCCTCTTTATTTGTGCTCAGATTATCCCCCCAATTGGGCTCTATGCCCCCTTTCTCCCAGTAACATTGAGAAGTATGACGCTGACGTATTTATTAAGTTATGTTGAATTATTTCTGGGGGGATTTTTAGGGTGCCTGATCCCTTCAGACCTGAGAACTGCATAAAGATGAAACTGCAAACTAGAGCTTCATAGGGTTTACTAAAGTTCACCGCCAGCAGTGAATGAAAGAAACAGCAGCGTATAACTGCAGAACTCAGCACACAAGATAAATGGCAGACTCTGTGTGGAGCAAATCCCTCATATAGACTGCAGAACACAACACGCACCACAGACATATATTATCCCTCCTGAAGGCCCAACACATTTATTTCTTTCCTTGACAATGATCCATCTTGTTGAGTAAATCTATATATATATATGTATAATTCAGAAATATTCATTACACATATTTGCAATTATATGATAAACCATCAGCCACTTACAAGGCTTTTCTGGTAAGGTCCTATCTCTAATTCATTTTGTGTCATATATCATGTGCGGGAATAGATCCCTGATTACCTATACCATCCCTTCCAGGTGTGGGAATAGATCCCTGATTACCTAAACCATCCCTTCCAGGTGTGAGATTAGATCCCTGGTTACTTTTGTGCTCCATATGATTAACTATTCATTCCTCTTAGTACCTTTACCAACCATTCAGATATCACAATAGTTCTCTCTCTGCCTTAGCACAGTTTATATTCAGCTGCGGTGAGTGAGGTAAGTGAGGTAAGTGAGTGTGACAATTATCAATCTCTGCCAAAATGGGGTCTGCACAACTTAATGGATAGCTAAGGTTCCTGGAGTCTCATTTCAGCCCATACAAAGCATGGCTATTGTGCTGAGAGCATTTTCTTACAGACCGATGGCGCTCAGACATCCATTACAGAGTGCTAAAGAGATGGCCAATGTATTGGAAGCCCCATTTCTGAAAGTCCTATTTTGGCACTTAGAATGGCACCTATACTAGCACTCACAATGAATTAAAGTTACTAAAATCCTCACTATGGTAATTTTACTTTATTTGAGGCATCAAGCTCATTTGATATAATGAACACAATACATCATTTATTGTTACACAAGAAGTGTAAGAAGAGTTTCACTTGACACTAAACAGCAGAGGCTCAGACATCCATTACAGAGCGCTAAAGAGATGGCCAATGTATTGGAAGCCCCATTTCTGAAAGTCCTATTTTGGCACTTAGAATGGCACCTATACTAGCACTCACAATGAATTAAAGTTACTAAAATCCTCACTATGGTAATTTTACTTTATTTGAGGCATCAAGCTCATTTGATATAATGAACACAATACATCATTTATTGTTACACAAGAAGTGTAAGAAGAGTTTCACTTGACACTAAACAGCAGAGGGCGCTGTGGGGAGCAGGCTCATTACGGTATCACGATATTCTGGTATATATATCAATATCTCACTAAATAAGAATATGTTAACTGCCACTTTTTATGTTCCAGAAAAAGAATCAGTAATCACCACAGATTATGCAAGTCAAAAAATAAATTCCCTATTGCTAGAGATTAGCCTGTGCTAATAGATCTGCCACTTACTTGAAATGGTGCAATACAGGCACAGCTGTTGGGTTGAAGATTAAATCTAATTTTACTTGTTTCACACATAGGAGAATGCTTGGAAAAGGAAACATTTTTTTAATCCTGAACCTCAAATTGTGAATCTGAGGCTGTGGTTCTAGGCACCACTAATGACACTGATGGTTGTCCAGTAAAAAGAGTCTGGTGAATTTTCAGATAAGTTAATAAGATAAAAGTTGATTGGATATAAAGCGTATTGGAATCTTGGACTTTTAAAAGTTGAGGGGGTGGAATTCAGCCTACTAAATACGCTTTTTATCCAAATGTTTCTTATTTAAAAAAAAAAATATATATATATATATATATATTTTTTTTTTTAAGAAGAATAATACACACAGATAATTTCTCCCCCCGCCCTCCCTGGCTATTCTACATCCCACCCACTTCTTCCCCTAGGCTGCCTTAGCACGCCTCCTTCTACCTAACCCAATACATGGGGTCATTAAAGACTGCACGCAGTCAATCTACGTACCTAAGTGGCACATAGTTTGCAACAATGGTCTACTAGGCATGTATAGTAGGTCATTTCCTAAAGGACTGCACTTAAGAAGCCTCGCTTCTTAAATGTAAATCTGGTCCAATGTATCAAAATCAAGTAAAAATAGGATTTATAATATATATGGCATATTTTTACTTTTAGGAGCTCTTAAATCTAGTACACAAGCCAATATAAAAAGTTGTCGGAAACACTCTAAACTGTGTTTATGCTATACTGGTTATTGTACCATGAAGACTACAAACCGCGGACCAGATCATGATCAGATGATTGCACGCACATAATTCCGGTGATTGGTGTGATCCATGGGGCCGATGCGTAAATGGCGGACATCTCGTGCGTGCGAGGGAAGCCATCTTCCCTCACTTACACGGCTCTTAGGATTGCGCAGCGATCTGCTATCTGACCTCTGCTGCTGTGGCAGAGTGGAGTCCTGTATCAGGCCCAATGATCCTAATGTGTACCGATTGGGGGGTGTGGTTTAAAGGAAAATGCTGAAACCCCCCCCCCCATCTGTTACTGGACCCCGCGGAAACCACGGATTCGCAAAAATACGCATCTAAGTGGCAAGGCAACTCCCATGACACTCCTCTTGTACTTACGTACTTTAGCAGACTTCCGTTACCAGGGTAACCTTAACTCTCCGTGCGTATACTTGCGTTTAAGTTGCTTGGGCACGTGCATACATTCTGCGCCCTTAATAGGCCATTTAAATGCCTCTCCCCCATCCACTTTCACGTAACTTCCTACTTACGGAGGACTGCCATATCCCACCATACGTATCTCACTAAGGCCCGTATTCAGACCACCGGACGTATTGCATATACGTCCGGTGTTTAGCGAAATTTGATACTAGTAATTTTTTTTTTACGTAATCTACGTAACTTTTCGTTATGTAGATTGCGTATATGCGATCTTTAAGTCCACATATATGCAATCTATGTAACAAAAAGATACATAGATTACATAAAAAAATTACTACACATGCGCAGTATCAAATTTTGCTAAACACTTGCAATACGCCCGGTGGTCTGAATGTGGGCCTAAGCACGGATTTGAAGTCCGTGCCTAATGGATTTCCGTGCCGAAATCCTACGTAGCTTGCATAAAAAGAAAAGTTAATCCGTATGCGTAGTTTAACCAACCCTAAAAATACGCAGGGAAAAAGCAGCACTTTCTTAAGCGTGAATACAGTCCTATATCATTATTGGGCAAGTGCACAAGGACAACAGGAGCTTGATGAAAAATCAGATAAAAGCCCTAAACTATTTATATGTGACTTTTAAATAACCAGGCTGTGACTGACATAAAGACGATTAACTGTAACTGTAACTGTGGGATAATTGTCAGCCACGGTCCTCAACCACGAGCTAAATATAGATAAGTATCTGAGATGTAGTCAGAAGACCTTAATGTCATCTCTCTAAGGGGAAAGTTAGTCCAAGCACCAATGAAACTGAATATGGAAGCACAGAGAGGAGATGCCAGTAGTGATGGAGAGAACTCTAATACCCTGATGAATGCATTCCATGTTGATCGATCAGGATGCATCTCAGGCCACTCAATAACAGCTACAACAGGGAGACTGAACTGAGCTTACAAGTGGGTGTTCCCTCTAAGTCAGTTTACAATGTAGTTTTTACAATTGCCGGCAGTAGCTATTAAACAGCCGAGAGATGGTCCTTCAAAAAAAAAAACCCATTGGTCCGGATTCACAGTCACGTAGTTTTCGTCTTCTAAAGACGGCGTTTACGCAATCTACGTACAGAAATGGTACGTAGATAGTGTAAATATGCTACCACGCATAAGTAATAGCTCAATTCTTAAAACAACGTACGGAAGACGAAAACTACGTAACTGTGAATCCGGAACATTGTTTCGGCAAACCACATCCATCCAGCATTGCACAATAAAAGAAAAACAGGTGGAATGTTACTCCCGGGCAAAACCATGTTAAATTGCAGGGGAGGCAAATCTTAACTACTGCAAACAGTATTAGAGTTGGAAGGCGGTTTGCTACCTTCAGTCTAAATAACAATCTAAAAGCACACAAGGTAAATATCTGTGGCCAATAAGGAAAAGCAAAGTATTCTCCATGCACGTAAAGATTAAAATTAACTTGACTCCCCCTGAAATTCCACATGGTTTTGCCCAGATGTAACTTTCCACTTAAATTCATTTTGTTGATCCAGCACAGTCTTTATAATGAGTGTTTGATGTCTTAGTAGCATATAAACAATCCCATTTCCTATTCCCATGCAAGTGACACCCTCTTCCACTGAACATTGTGCAACGTCGGAAGGCAACGGCAGTAATAGAAGCATTTTATCTCTTTACATAGCAATATAATATGTGATGCTGGAGCGGTAAAATAATAAATATTTTATTCATCGACAAATTCAAAAAGCAACAATAATTAAATAGAAAGAGAAGAGAAACAGGACCCCGATAAAATAATAAGCAGTGAGAACGATCCCTGGAAACAGTTATTAATTGTGGACACTGCTACTGTAATAATGCCACAATGCAACAGAATGCAGAATGCAGAATTATTGGGTGCAATCCATAAATGCACACAATACGAAAAGGCATCATGAACGAATTGCACCGACTTTGGGCAGGATTCTGGGAGTCCTGACCCCTTTCAATCTCTATTGAAATCCCTAGAGTCACAAGGGATGGGTGGGACCTGATGACATCATCATGCCCCGCCCACCCCCTGGAACACTAGGGATTACAGTAGTGATTGACAGGTGCCGATCCTAATGACACAATTTGCATTAATCTCGCCATTAAGCCCCGCCCCCATACTGGAATCTATTTCTTCAATCTGAGATCTCCCGGAGGGAAGAAATAAAAAGTAGGCAACCCTGACCTTAACCAGAGGCGTTCACATGGTCACGATGCATTATCTCTGGAGGAGGTTGCAAATCAACTTTTCAATGGAAGCACGCCAGTTCATTGGTCATGTGTGTTTGCATGGCATAAATTTCATTAAAAATAGAGAAACATTTTAAACATTTTTTTTTAAATTCAAACATAAAAAACTTTTTCTTTAGGGCCTTATTAAATTTAGCTAAATGACGCATATTTAATATGTTACTTGCAAGCTCAATGGAACTGTAAAATGTATGTATTTGTACGCTGTGAAGATACACCTTGGATATGACCCCTTGTAAGTGCATATGTGTCAGCGTATACTGAGCTGCATTCAGATCTGGATCGGGTGCACTTACTGGGGCACATCCAGGCCCCTCACTGACTGCATCCCTCCACCTATACATGCCCATAAAACTCCTTTCAGGATGCAAGCCGATGCATGGTCAATTTCGCTGGGGTTTGGAGAGCTTCCATTTGCATGTGCTTTGTTTCTGAGCATGCACAGCACAAAATCTCTGGCGTACGCTCTCCCCTGGATCAAGCCCAGAGTGTTTAACGGAACAACGAACCTGTTCTAGACTTATGAGCATTTTCTGTACACAAAGAGTTGCTACATTCCCATGCACTCCCCTGTCACGTGCAGATTATAGCGGACTTACATGTCCATAACCCTGCCTTAACTTCTCCGCATGGATCACGGGTCATACGGAATACCTTGTCATACTGAAGTAGTTAACCCAGCCTATACTGTACAGTTGAAGTGCCCCTCCTAACGCTACAATGATTTTAATCAAACGTATGGAGTGTTGTCACATCCTGACATACAGGACTCTGAACGTATATGGAAGGCAGTTCCGTATGTGCAAAGTTTCGCGGTGGGGTTGCACAGGCTCACTCTTGCAGTCATAAGTCAGATGGCGTCTTTATTATTAAAACATTGGTCCGGATTCACAGTTACGTAGTTTTCGTCTTTAGACCGCGCTAACGCAATTTACGAACAGAAAAGGTACGTAGATAATGTAAATAAGCAACTACACATGCGTAAAATTCTTAAAACAACATACGTAAGACATAACTAAGTAATTGTGAATCCGGACCATTGTTATTATTAAAATTATACAAATTTTTATATTAAAATAGAGTCTGGATCTGACTCAACAACTTTATCATATTTACTAAAATAGTTTTTAATAAATAATTGTAGTGTTAAAAGAAAGTCGACTGATTTTTTTTTAACCTGCATTGTTTTGAAAGACCAGCAAAGTGACCTGGTAACCTCACCGAATGACACAATTCCAGGCTATATAAATGCCGACATTATTTTCCCTTATAAAAGAACAATACAAGGTCATTTATATAAGGTCTATTAATAACATTTTATAACCACATAATTGCCAGCTGTTCAAAATTTCCAGGTGCAGTGCCGGTATTTAACAATTCCCCCAGGAAACATCCGTACTTTTAATACAAACTAAGGGGCTGATCCAATATAAATCCCATAAGTAAAAAAAAAAGGAGCAAATATTGGTGCAATGTGAAGGGTTTCTCCATGCAGGAAAAATACTCAGCTTTTGCTTAGTGCTCACAAACTGCTTTCATTTTTAATTGCTGGGAAATATAATTTCTCACCTCTAGTTCGGTGTTCTCAGTCTAAATGTTATTGTTTATAGCAGTTTAGTGACAGTTTAATGCTACCACAATGGTCCATAGACGACTGAAGATATCAGGTCGTATTCCGAGATCCGTTCTTGCGGGAAGTTCCGTATTTTTAGGATCGGATGAACTGCGCATGCGTAGTAACTAAATTTACGCAAGGGTAAGCAGGGTACACACTGGAGAGATATCCAAAGATTATCCTTTAAATCACAGGATAATCGTTAGATAACTCTTAAATCTGTTGAGTGGGTATTGTCAAACGATGCAGAGAATCGTAACAGTGTAATAGTAAAGCTGATCAGTATCTGTGTGCAATAAGCAAAATCAAAGTATTCTCCCTGCATTCAAAGAATAACATTAATTTGACACCCCCTAAAATCAACATGGTTTTGCTCAGGAATACTGTAACTTTCCTCTCTTATTTTCAATCTCTGAAGTAGGGCCCGGGTCTCTAGCACCAACCTCCTACAGTTACAAAACTCTAGAAGACAGAGGTTGACTGCTTAAAACATGGCTCAGCACTCATGCTGAATGGTGTTTTAAGGTGCCTCTGACAGCTTGTCTGCACATGTGCAT
>WWET01003088.1:91059-114553 GCA_011038615.1 Limnodynastes dumerilii | reverse complement strand
CCATCATGTCGTCTGTGCTCTTCTCTCCTAGTCCATCTGGCCTCGCGGCATTGATGCAACGTCATGAGGCCGCGCACTGCTTTCTTGGGAAACGGGCAGGCGGCCAGTTGGACTTGGAGACAAGAGCGCGCCGCAGAGGCTGAGTTGCTCCTGAAGTCGAGAGAGAGCACCCACCACGGCACCCAGAGCAGGAGCGTCAGAAGACAGGGAAGTGCGACTCACACTGCCGAGACACAGCCGGGCATGCATATAGATTCATATGTATGCCCAGCTGTGTCTCGGCAGCGCGACCGTCCATTACCCCCAGGAATTTCATTTTTGCCCCATTTGGGGTAATTTACCCCGGTTCCCCGACCACTGCAATAAAGGGACTCTCACTCTGTTTAGAGTTAGGATTAACACAGCAGAAAGGCCTTGATAGGGCTGTTGGCGTATCATATATTGGAAAATGTGTGTAACTAGTATTTCTGCATTTTATGTTACATATAGAGGACCGGATTCAGACAACCGGACATATAGCAATCTACGCAAGGAAACGATATGTAGATTACGTAAAAAATGTACTACACAAGCACAGTAGGAAAAATCGCTAAACTCCGGACGTATATGTTATCTGGTCCAGAATGCAATAATTAGTTACCGGTTAATGGCAGTGTTGCTGGAGCATTCTCTTTCCTAAATTTCTGTGTAGATTACCCCCTGCCTTTCATGCACCTGTCTTTATTAACCTATAAATTGGTTTGAGCAGCCACCATTTTGTATTACTATGGAAGTGGGAAGAAAACGATGTGCCTGTGAATAGAACTTCCTAGATGAATAATAATTAACCATGGCCGGCTTGCGGTCTCCTTGGTATCAGATCGTGATGTGCTTTCTCCTAGATGTTCTATGTATTAAAGAGCAGGCTATAATTTATTAGTAGAGTAGTAGATTGCAGAGATACTCTACAGGTATAACAAGCTGTGATAACAAATACAGGGCCGCCATCAGGGGGGACAGCCGGGACTATTGTCCTGGGCCCGGACCTGATAGGGGCCCGCTGATACTTACCTAGCTCTGTAGCAGCAGGTATCAGCTGTATCCTACCGCCCATACTTGCTGCTGAAAGCTATTCGCCGGCCGGCCAATCCGCTGTTAAAATGTGTCTTCTGTGCCCCGCCCCTATGTGACGTCACCAAATGCTGTCCTGCATTAACAGAAGTCCTCCCCTGTGTATTGGGCCGCTAATGTAAGTATAGGCGGTAGGATTCTGCTGATACCTGCTGAAGCAGAGCCAAGGTAAGTATCGTCGGGCCACAAATGTTTCTGGGCCCACGTCCTGGCTGTCGCTCCCTGATGGCGGCCCTGGAAACATTTCCCATTGATCACTGATGGAATTTTCCTTTTTGTGCTGAGAGTATCAGCCGAGCAGCCTTGTCTATCACTATGAGCTGGGAAGAAAATGTTTTGCATGGAAAGAACCCACCAAGCGCCCACACTATGACTTGATGAAGCATTTAAGTGAAAACAGGGAAACAGATGGTATGTGAGAAACACTGGCCAAAGTGATTGCATCAGAACATGTACACTGACTGCACGTGTGTGACTCACGCTGGATTTCTAAAACCCTCACTTACTAGTTCTAGATGCTCAACCTCCACCCCACTCACATACACACCCATGCTGCACATACCAATTCCAGACCTCAACTGCGGCTTATATGCAAAAATAAAATAGCAAATTCCAAACACTTCAATCTTAAATTAGATGGAGAACTAGGAAGGAAGCAGAACGAGCTGATCCCACTTCCTGACAGCAGCCTTACTCACCCAACCAATGCTTCTCAACCATCCATCCGGAGTACCTTACCAAACGTGTAAGCGCAGTGGCCCCGATACAGATCTGTGCACAAAACCGCCCCCATAGTGCAGGGTGTAAATGTGCAAAGAAAAGTGGTGGGGGCTGCATGCAATCCAAAAGCGCACAGAACTGCTTCATTTGGATTGTAAGTATGTACGCCACGTGGCGTCTGGCACACAGCAGCGCCGGAGGTGAGTACTAGGGTCAGGCTGCAGGGAGGGGAGTCTTAGGATTAGGCTGTGGGGAGGGGAGGGTTAGGATAGGGCTAGGGGAGGGTTAGGGTTAGGCTGTAGGGAGGGGAGGGTTAAAGTTAGGGTGTTGGAAGGGGAGGGTTAAGGTTAGGCTGTGGAGAAGAGAAGTTTAGTGTTAGGCTGCGGAGAGGGGGAAGGTTAATGTCAGACTGTGGAGAGAGGAAGGTAAGGTTAGGTTGCAGGGATAGGATAGTTAGGGTTAGGATGAAAACTTACCTGTTGGCATTGGAATCTTTGGAGCCCCAGGACACTGTTTGGGAATAGCCAGCAGTCATCGCTTCGCTGCTACAAGATGAGGCCAGATTTACTAAGCTGCGGGGAAAAGAAAAGCGGAGATGTTGCCCATAGCAACCAATCGGATTGTAGCTGACATTTTTCTCGTAATTGGTTGCTATGGGCAACATCTCCACTTTTCTTTTCCCACAGCTTAGTAAATCTAGCCCATGGTCTGATGAAATTCAGATCATCCAAGCAACGAACTACACTCCGGACGGGTTGCTTTCGCAGTGGGGAGGTATTTACTATTTAAATGGTACAGTATGGGTGTGTTATAGACCGCCTGCGCTATCAAACATCGGACCCATCTGATCCATCCACCCCCCCTCCAAGTTTTAAGATATAATACCAGGAATGGAACCCCAACCATGCGAGGGGAGTGGATCCCGCCCCCTGCGTCTCACTGCATGCACCAGAAATCGTAATCTGAACAATCTAAACAATTATGCGAAAGGCTTCACAATTGCTGAGAAACAGAAACAATTGGAAGGTTTTACATGTATGTAAAATGAGGTTTAAGAGGTATTGAAATCACTTTTGGATATTGTTTGTTTACACTTCCACTAACGTTACGTTGACTTACATTGTTTGGTTTGGTCCTGAGCCAGTGTTAAATTCCTCTTTAAATTAGTCACGAATGTTACTGTACACATGTATCCATTGTAAGGAACATCTAGATACCGCTTACACAACGACAGGTCTGTCCAGCGATTTACAAAGCAAGTCTTCATACATTTTCCCGTTTTTGTCTTGTCTTTGACTAACATATACATGATGAAGATCCAGCAAGAATCCCAGATGGAATATCTCTGTACCACTATGCACCTCTCATTCTGTCTCATAATATGTGCAATACTTATCTTGGCAACAATCTTATGCTAAGGGTGAAGTTCCCTCTTACTCAGCCACTTTAATATTATGCAAGAAAAATATTTCTTAACTTTTTCATTGCTGAAAACTTGTTCACTATAAAAGCATGTTGAATTGCAGGGGAGGATAATCTTATATGTAGCAAACAATACCAGAGTTGTTTTCCTGAGGTTTCGTAGCCTAAATCAGTGTAAAACAGTGGCGAATCTACCATGGGTGCAGAGTGTACAGTGCACACGGGCCCCCGCAGACAAGGGGGCCACCCATGACACTCACCCTGCACCCAATGGAAGATCCCAGTACCACCTATTTCTGTACAAACGGTGACGGTCTCCAGCAGCCTTCCGTTCCCAACAGTGCACTGCGCGCGGGTGTCACATGGGGATGTCAGGCGTGCGTGCACTGCGCAGCCTCATGCTCCTCTTCTGTTTGCAGAGCGTGAGGCTGCGCAGGGCACTGTTGGGAATGGAAGACTGCTGGAGACCGTCTCCATTTGTATAGATATGGATGGGGTTGAGAAGAAGAAGAGGGGGGGCCCATCTTGGGAGGAGGGGCCGTCTGAGGAGGAGAGGGGGGGGCCCGTGTGGGGGTCTGCACACGGGCCCCTTCATTTCTAGAAACGCCCCTGGTGTAAGAGTAATAAAAAATAAATGTAATACAGAAAATAGTCATAAATTCAATCATTGAATTAATCAAATAAAACAAACATAAAAGCAACATGAGCCTCAAGTCCTGCCCCCCTGCCTGGCAACCCTAATATCCTAGGACCAGATTCACACATACGATTTTGCTACTTTTCCCGTGCGTATTTTTAGGTTGAACTGCGCATGTGTAGTAACTTTTTACGCAAGCTACGTAGGATTTAGACACGGAAGTCCATTACGCACAGATTTATAAATCGGACTTAGTGACATACATATGGAGGGGCGTGGTTGTCTTCTGTATGAGCATAGTTTAGTGAAAGTGGGTGGGGGGACATTTAAATGGACTAATATGGGCGCAGTTTGTCATGAACGCAGGTACGGAAGAAAAATACGCACTTAGCTACACATGTAGAGTTAAGGTTGCCCTATGGACGCGTAAGTCACCGAAATATCGTCCGTGTTAGGGGAGTGTCATGGGTGTTGCCTTGCCATGTACGTGCGTATATTTGCATCCTTTATACACACACACCGGTGAATACTGTCCCTAGTGTTACTAGGGGAAGAGGAGGGACTTGATTATGCAATATGCGTCATCTAGCAACGCCCCCATCACTAATAAAGCTAAAAGGGGGTAAATGGCAGTCAGGAGACGGGGCTTAATGATGTGATGTGCATAAATTGCGTCATTAAGCCCCGCCTCCTGCATGCATTTATGGCAGCCCTGCTTAAGACGTGCTCTATAGCTGGTGCAAATGTGGCAATTTTATGCTAATATTCGGGCTTTGATTGGGTTAGTTTAACATTCCCTTACTGTACATTGATTATCTTATAACACCTCTCCCCTGTAATACACCTTAAACCACAACAAAAAAATGTAAAACTTAAACAAAAACAAAACATTTTAAAGATATATTAAGTCATATATAACATATTTGCTCCAAAAATTTTCTTTCTAAAAGATGTTGTTTAAGAAAAATTTGCAACGTCTTCTTAATCCTGATTTTTTTTAACGTTTTTAACTGAACCCTTTTAGACTGAACTCTGCAATGGCAAACAGACCCTTTCATACTTTTCTGACCTAAAATAAAGTGTCTTGTCCTACACAGCTTATATCAGGCACAGTACATGAAAGAAACCACCACAATAGTAAAGGGCTTGACCCTGAGTCTATATTGACATGTCCAGTATTGTGCTCTCGGTTTGGTTCCTGATCACCTCTGCTTAGAAAACAGATCAGCAGTTAATACATAAGTCTCTTGTATTAGTACTAGTGAAGCTCTAGTTACTGTAACCGTATGGCACTATGTTTAGCCGTGGAGTGCAAATCAAAGCAATCAATTAGCAAGACAAAGGAACTGAACAGATGCTACTGATATGGGTGTGGGTCCCCGCTTAGAAAGTCTGATTTTCAAAAAATCAGATTTCTCCCAGACAGTTGCAAACTGGCTGGGATTTCGATTGCTATGTCTTGATGAGGCATAGCAATCGATCCAAGGAGCTGCGAAAGCTCCGTTCAGCTAAATGGTAAAAATAGTCCCTTGCCTTATTCTAACCCTAACCCTCCCCTCTCACTACCCTAACCCTCCTTTCCTGGCAGCCAGACCCTAACCATCCCTCCCCTGCAGCCTGACACTAACCCTCCATCTACCGCAGCCTGACCCTAACCCTCCCTCCCCTGCAGCCTGACCCTAACCTTCCCTCCCTTGCAGCCTCACCCAAAACCTCCCCTGCAGTCTGATTGTAACCCTAACCCGCACAGATAGTTTACTCACCTGTTCCTGGTCCGGCGATAGCAGCGAAGGAGGTGCGGCGGAGGGATATCGCAGACGGCGGAAGGATAACGGTAATTGCGAAAGTGAATGGGTAAAGTATGCCCAACGGCATACTCATCTATTCACTAAAAAAGTAGAAAGCGGTAAGTATTCGAAAATGGGACTTTCGAAAAGAAACTTTCGGAAGACCCATTTTTTCGGCAATTAGACTCTCGTACCGGAGAGTGTAACCGACCGATATACCAAGCGTATGTCATAGCATCAGGATAAGTATGACTAGCAAAATTAAATTCACTTGTAAAATAGCAATACGAAAGAAATAAAAACAACAAAAGTCCCACTATTTAAGGCAGATCAGTTTGTCTCTTGGCAGCAGTGATGTAGTGCTGTATACTGAATACATTGTGTTACTTACTTGTGTATTGTTCTTGACTTATTAAGCGCTTTGCTTAATACCAGAGAAGGTGCTGACTGGCGTCTCTGAGCCAAGCTCTTCATTTTCTGTAAAAGACAAACAAATAATGCTTGGTGACCTATAGACCACAAATATGCCAAGAAAACACCAAAAATGACTTATATCTGTTATTCATGATGATTGATTGAAGGAATGAAGTTATGGTGTCTAGTGTGAGGCTAAATTGACAGCTATCTCACTGGGGGGTTCTGTTTTTTCTTCCTCTAGATCAACACGGATACAATGTAGAAAATGTTGAACCTGTTGGTCTTCTTTAACCTTCATAACGATGTACGGGTATACCATTGTGACTCGGTCACCACAATATTTAGGTAGAACTCTTTATTCATTGAGCATGTTCTCACATTTGAGACCACCAGTGTAACCTCTATTGCCCAGTGTAAAACAAATATACTTGTCTGCCGTAACCCTATATATAAATACATAAGTGCTAGTGGGGGGGCACATTTCAAGCTGCTTGCAATTGTCAGATTAGTACTGTCAGCTGAAGTAGTTTATAGACAGTGCCCAGAGTGTTAAGCACTTTTCATAAACTACTTAGCAACTGTCCACGCACTAGCACAAATATTTAGCTGGTTTCCATACCTAGCTTTAATTGTGCAAGATGTAGGTGTCACATATGATGTCATTAGTTTGCAGAGAATTGATTGGCTGCATTTTCATAAATATTGATGTTTATAAATACTTGTTCAGCTCACAATATGGCCGCCTCTAATGGAAGTTACTATAAATGGGAAAAAATGCCTAGGTGCTACAATATAGCCTTTTATATATACACTTGCACACATTTCATATATTGAATTAGAAGCGCAGCCTGTGTTTTCTTGTTACTGTTACTAGTTTTACTTTGGAAGCCTGACCCCTCCCCAATATGGCTGCTGCACACTGTTCAAATGGCAGGAGAGTCTTAAAACAGACCTACTGAGTACATATAGCAGATTGCTTTGACGCTGGGCAGGTGAGCTTAACCCAATATAGCTATATTGTGACCTAAACATCCTTTTTATGTATGTGCTGACACATAGAGTTTTATAATGTTTGGAGCACCGGACCTGTCTTTTATATCCTAGTGAAATGACATGTATATTTTGAAGTTGGTTAACCAAACCATTGGAAAGCTATCAGTATTTACACTGGAGCAATATGGTACATGGTCTGACAATGAGAAACACAGTGTTCCTTTACAAGTGCGGTCTTGGCACAGCGTTTATGTGGGCTAGACTGTTTAAGTTTTATAGCAGTATGACAAGGATGAATTTGGGGGCATTCATTGCACATTTCAACTACACTAAAACTATTTTTGAACAAGCTCAGAGCTGGTATGATTAGGGCCTTGGAGGAAATTTGCAATTACAGTTGTGTTATGGGCCAATACTATACTTTTATAGAGACAATTATGTTTTGCTTTAGCATTTTTCTATGTGCACGAGGAGCAATATCTAAAAGTATTTTAAGGAATGCCACACACATGATTAACTGAAGTCATAAATAATGACAACCATAGGACAAGCAGTAGTAAGATCAGAAGTAAGAGGACTTTAACATAACCTTTGCTCAGTGAACCTACAGTATATAAAACCACAGTGAATTGTCAGTGATGGCGCCCAATGCAATAATATAAATATTATATTACAAGCACATATTTCCCTTCCCAAAATCATAAAATGATGCAGATACTATTCCAGGCTCCCTTCATTTCCACCCATAGATTTTTACATGCATTAGTCAAACACACAGAGCACCTGAGGTTGAAAAGCATGTAATGCATACCATAATACAATACATTTATCTTTAATATAGCTGAGTCGGATGAAAACACAGAGCTCTTTTATTTCCCTGGAGAACAACCATTTAGCAATATCATAGAATCAGCAAAATATGTGCTTAAAGCATTCATCAGAATGGACATCTGTGCAGAATGATAACCTTCGTATTCTTGCTTTACATTGTTCTTAGATCTATAGTAATATTCTGTTCTTTAGATGGGCCTGTAATTTCCAGTCTCAGTGTGCCACATTTATGGAAGTTCATGCAGAAATGCACGTACACCGCAAAGCTTTCAGCAATTAACTGAGCAACATCATGGGCCAAATCCAGAGTGGCTGCAGTCCCCGCTAAGAAAGCCAGATTTCCGAACTAGGGGCATCCGAAAGTTCCTTTAGAAAGTTCCTTTTTTCAAAATGGGTGAGTATGCCGATCGCCATACTAACCCATTCCGTTTTGGAAACAACGCCGCCGCCGCTACCACAGGACCCGGACCACGGGAAAGGTTAGTAACCTCTCCAGGGTGGCTGATAGGGAGGGTTAGGGTCAGGCTGCGGGGAAGGGAGGGTTAGGGTCAGGCTGCAGGGGAGGGAGGGTTAGGGTCAGGCTGCAGGGGAGGGAGGGTTAGGGTCAGGCTGCAGTGGATGGAGGGTTAGGGTCAGGCTGGAGGGGAGAGATGGTTAAGGTCAGGCTGCAGTGGAGGGAGGGTTAGGGTCAGGCTGCAGGGGAGAGAGGGTTAGGGTCAGGCTGTGGGAGATGTGGGTTAGGGTCAGGCTGCAGGGAAGGGAGTGTTAGGGTCCCATTTTAAACAGGGGGAAGGGAGGGTTAGGGTTATGGAAGGGGAGGGTTAGAGTTAGAATTAGGGGAAGGGTTGGGGTAGTTTACAGCCTTATCTTTCAGAGCACCATGTTCGGTGCTCCGTGGATCGATTGCTATGTCTCATCGAAATAGGGCCGTTCTTTCCGGGAACCCACACCCATCCAGCCGGTGTGACGTTTCTCTGCATGATTTTCTACTGCACATGCTCAGAACTGGAGAGCACACAGTTACGGCCCATTCAGAGCCGTAACTGTGTCCATTGAACTGACTTCTCATGATTAATTTCTTACCCTTGTGTTAGGATGTGATACATCAAAAGCATTACAAAGGGGCAGAAATCGCAGCCAGAGTATTGTGCATGTGTTACGTCATTTCTACATCTAGTGAGAAAAAAATATAGTTCATGATTTCATGAAAAATTGAAAAAATGTTTGCTATTATTTTATGACTTTTGCATTACCGAGGATGCTCACAACTCCGGATGTATATGCAATAAGTCCGGTGGTCTGAATACAGGCCAATAACCGCAATCAGCCTTCCAGTGTATGACCTTACTCATCATGTGCATCGTATTTGGGCAAGTAGCTGCATTGTGTTTAGCTGCTGTATTCCTGTACCCTATGTGCCATAATTAGTTGCAATCTAAAGGCACCCTTGTGTGCACCTTTGGATCCCGCATCAATGGAGCTATTTGTTTGTGTCTCTGCATGCGCCTCAATATCTTTTTGAAGATCTGCAAAGTTCTGCTTTAATTATAAATGCACCGTGTTCTCACAATGTGCACATGTGAATTGCAAGTGAATTCTTCCACAACAGGAACAAGATTAATGTACAAACCATATTACAATGTGAAGGGAGTGACTATTATTATCTTTTTACTTTTATTTTTTTATTACGTGCTTTTTGCTGTTACTGTGGATCGGCCCTTTCTTTAATGCACAGCTGCTTGGATGAATCCTAAATTACACTTTACATGAATAAATCGTCACCCCACAAGGCCTAGTCGGCATAAGGCTCAAAGCAATTATTGGTTTAGACATGAAATGCCAGCATTTACCAAGCGTCTGCAATGTAATATTAGAATTAGTGTTACTAAGGGCTGGATCCAGATGTCTGAACATTCCCTAACTCCTGTACGAATCTTTGCTAACCAATCAGAACAAGTTTCCACAAATACACGCAGAAGGGCAATGAGACCTCTGATACAGGTGCTGGGAGGAGTTTATAAGTGGGCGTTTCCTCTAAGTCAATGTACAGTATAGGCGTTACCTCTTAATAGCCACCCATTCAGATCTCTATTAACTTTCGGCCCCCTTAAGACAGAAACTTTAGGCTATCCTAAGTTTGTCTTTGCGAGTAGGAGTGGTTGGAATGTGCTTATAATGCAATATCACAGATGTCTGAATAGTGCGTCCAAGATGAGCATGCTCCTCTATGAACAAAATGAAGAAAAGTTTATAGTAAAATAAGATCACCAGCTATGAGTTTGATTAAAAGTCTGGGGAAGGATTAAGAACTCAGACTTCCATATGTTTGGATCTCCAAGAAAAAAGGATTTGCAGACAATACAACCATACTCCGGATTGCATGAGAGGACTTTGGACGCTCTACCTTTTCTGATTGGAGTGCATGGGAAATTCACCAAAGTGTGGAAGTCTGGAGCAAAAAAGAATGACTATGCATTATACATACCCTCCAACATGACCCATTCCATTAGGTACAAAATACTCTGCTTTTAAATATCAGTTAATCAGGTGAGTGACAGTTGGAAGCTCAGGAGCGGATTATATTGTACCTAATGGAATGGGTCATGTTGGTGGGTCTGCATTATACTGACTAATAGGAAACACCCACTTACAAACTCTACCCAATCCCGTGATCGCAAGTGTCATTAGTCGGGATCAGGTCACAATATGTCCGATTCACCTGACCGCAAAGACAGGAATAACAAGAAGTGTACCTATTCCCATCTATTACGGTAAGAGTTCAATATGTACCTCATAGATCAAAATCCACAATGCTAATTCGCAATAAAAAAACACTGTGACAACTGGGCATTGGGATTCAGCTTTCAGTCTTTTTCCATACTGAAGCTATATTCCTGTCTCCACACAATTAAGAAAGGCCCATAAAGGTGTAATGCTTTGAATAAATACTGGTACAAGTGCACTGAGTACTGGAGCAAGGCATATGACTCCAGCTCTACACAACTCCTCCTGGTGGCCTTTTCAGACTTCTGGTGGATTTGGTGGAATGTGGAACTTGAAATAGGTGGAATACTAGGAAACACCAGCATGTGTGCTGTCTCTTTAAGTGTTAATTACAGCTATGACAATAGCACTAGGATGAGCAACTGAGCATGAGTGGTAAGTTCCCACCCTTTAGCTCCCTATATAAGTGCTGCACTGAGATTTAGAGCTCAGATTCCAGTGAGAGTGTGTGTACAGTCAGAAATTCAGTCAAAGGGCCAAATTTACTAAGTTGCGGGTTTGCCCATAGCAACCAATCAGATTCTAGCTGACATTGTCTAGTATGTAATAAGAAAGTAAAAGCTAGAATCTGATTGGTTGCTATCTCTGGCAATATCTCTTTTCCAAACCTGCAGCTTAGTAAATCTGGCACAAAGTCTCTGTGAGAGGAGTCTGTGTTAGGGAGATTTTCTTTCTCAGCCTTTGTCAGATCATTTTTACCTCAGAAAGTTACTAGAAGCTGTTTGTTTTTCTTCAGTGAAACCTGATACCATTGTTGTCATTGAATGCTGTACATCTATATAAATTGTATCCTCCATGAAATATTAATCTCATGTACATGAAACCTTTTATATTTTACAGAAACCAACATTCCTGTGTTGTCAATAAATCAGCAACCTCGTAGAACATTTTACTGACTTATTACTGTTGATTAACCTCCACTGCATCAGCCACAGTTATTACTCTGCTCACACATTATTCAACTGGCTATAAAACTATGGCCACCTCACCGTTTCAGCAATACTTACAGCAATTTATTCATAACATTCACAAACACACTCAACAAAAGGAAACAAATAAATGCTGGTAAATTGCTTGCATATATTAGAAAGTGTCTATCATGTGTAAAAGTCGAGTTCTCAGTAAGTTCACAGGGATGCCAAGAGTTTAAAGGTGGTATTGAGAACAAATCCCAGTTTTAAGAACTCAAATCCTCTCCTTCCAGTAAGGATCTGGCTGAATGCTAAAACTTCAAAGTGCTCAAATAACTGAGATTTCTGGATATGTTATTATATTTTATGATACCTGCCTGTTAAAAGCCAAGACTGGAGCACAACCTGCGTCTGACAAATTTTTGTCCTCCATTAAGTTCAGTAATCTAAAAACAGAAGGTTTCAAGCCACAGGAAACCTTGTCCAAGATTTACTTTGTTGCTTGAAGATTAATGCTGATGTTACTAAAATGTTGACATAAGTTGGAAACAGAATGAATCAAGAGCCCTATATTCAATGCCACAAAAAAACAACAACGAAATCTGCACATATCATGTGAGGGTGGAATTTTCCTTACAAATAAAATATCTGACTAGAAATAAATATGGAATTGGCAGCAGATTTGTATGCTTCGGATTCAACTGGAAAATGTTAATGTTCTTGTCCTTTGGAAAATAACAATAATATAGGTAACTAGGACTACCCAGAACTAAAGTAATGTATCAAATACAACAACCAGATGCAAACTACCCAATAATACAATACATTGATGACATATATTTCTAAACTGCGGAAAAGTAAAAGTGGAGGTGTTGCCAATAGCAACCGATCAGATTCTAGCTAATAGAATCTGATTAGTTGCTATGGGCATCATCTCCACTTTTCCTTTTCCTTAGTTTAGGCCACCAAGAGGCCTCCTGAAGAGACTGGGGGAGGGGGGCGCTGATGCACAGGTCAGGCGAGGGTAAGGAATGTGAACCAGGAGGCTGCGTAGAACAGAAAAAGTGAATGTCTTGCGAGATGTCCTCTTCACTGCGCATCACCAGGAAGCAGGTGGTCGTGTGGTGGTGGTGGTGATGGTTATTGGGGGGGACCCAAAGCATTTTTTTGCACTGCCTGTTCTTCTAATGGGCTGAATGACAAAATTAGTGCTGCAGGCCTCTACCAAAATTTAGCTACAGGCCTCTGCAATGCCCTGTTCCTTACCTGGGTGTGTCATAGGACCGGATACAGGATGATTAAACGTTGGTGTTTTCCATACCCAGCGTGCGGAAATGTCTGCATTTTGCTACTGCATCTACATTGTCCATGTGTATGTACGGTGGGAGGGGGTCCATATACAAATCGTACGGAGCAGGCAGAGAGCTCTAACGCATGAGCCTCAGTTACGCACCAGCCCTATTTTCCACTATGGAATTCTGACTGTAGCGGAAACGGACACTGGATCCAGTCCGCAGGGGTCAGGTCTGGTCCTTTTAATGTACATTTCATTGGGCAGCTACACCATAGATTGAAGATGGTGGTTACATACTCTAATCCAGGGGTTCTCAGCCCTGTCCTCAAGCACTAATATGCACAGTGCATGTTTTCTAGGTCTTGCTGGAGAGCAGGTGTGTTCGTAACTGATGGACATTTGTAGGGCCACCTTAAGAATTTGTGGGTGCCGGGACACACCAGTGGGGCCCTGCCCCCTATTACATCATCAGTGGAGACCTGTGCATTGGCTCTGTAAGGATGGCAGGTCCCCATCAGCTGCAGGCCCGGGACAGAAGTCCTGGCTGTCCCCCCCTGATGGTGGCCCTGGACATTTGTGAAAAGATCCACAGGTGGTATTCATTATGGACCGTGTTCACAGAGACGTTTTTGCGTGGGGTTGTGTGCGTATTTTTAGGAGCGGATTAATTGCACATGCGCAGTTACTTTTCCCACACAAGTTACGTAGTATTTACACATGTAAGTCCTGTAGGCACAGACTTGTGAATCGCGTAAGTCACCGAAAATCCGTTCGTGCGAGAGGAGTGTCATGGGTGTTGCCTTACTATGTGCGCGCATAAAAACACGTACTTCGTAAACACGGATCTGTGAATCCAGCCCTATATCATTTGTGATTATGAGCAGGCCTGGAAAACTTGCACTGTTAGTGGTACTTAAGGACGGGGTTGAATCCCTCTGCTCTAATCAATGCATTTACTGTATTTCCTTACAGTGTACCTGTCACCTACACACAGTGAAAGTATAATTTTATGGGCTGAACCCTCAAAACCCACTTCTTCAGGCTAGCCTACCCTTCCTACATCTAGGCTTACCTACCCTCCCCTGCCTACCATCCCTGTGTCTCCTGTGCGTAAATGATATAATCTAATAACAAGAAAGCTCAACTTGTGATCACAAACCAGCCCCTCGATCAGAATGTGTGGTGCCATTCCTCTTAAGCCCGGATGGTTTGCAATGCATCCACTTGGTTAAGCAGGATACATGCATATGTCCAAAACTAAAAGAGCCCATGATCCATACACACAGACAATAGGGGAAAACTAGATCTTAGGTTAATGGACCTGATCCAGATTTAAGTACTAAGGGGTAGATCCGGACCTAAGCACGGTAGCGTAAGATCGCCTATTTATATGTACTGCACATGCGTGAGGCAGATGTTGAATGTACGTACCATCAGCATAACTACGAATGAAGGGGCGGGTCATCCATACGACACCCAGAAATACGCTATGTAGGCGGAGGGAGGCATTTAAATCGTACAGTATGGGCCGGGTTAGGGCGTTACGTGCGTCAATCCATTACGTACTTCCGCTTTGAAAAATCAAGGTAGGGTTTGGGAAACGTAATATGATAAAAATACATATGAGCGAGGGGAGTGCATAGAAAATACGCTACGTGATGAAACGTAACAAGCACTTAGGTCTGGATCTGCCCCTAAATCCGTATGTTAGCCTCCGTTTCAGGGAACTCTTGCATGCATTGATTTCCGTGGGCCAGGACCCTACCTTGAGTATTCCGCAGGTACAGAGATGTGTGCCAAACCCTTACTGCATAATTTAAATACCTATGCCCACCCACCATGCACATATCATACCCACGGCCAGGCCCCGTGTGGTGGCTGAATCCTGCATGGAAGGCAGCATCAGGTGACAGCGTTCCGATGTGGAAATATTGGTACTGCGCATGTGGACGGAAGTCGACTCCCTTTCTTAATTCTGGATCCACCCCAATGGGCTTAATGAAACCTATCTTCCAGTTCTCCATGTGTATGCCCAGATTTTAAACATGTTGTTGTTGTATACAAACAAAACATAAATTCTTTCTCCTTAGACTATGTTGCGTTTATAAATAATAAAAACTTTGTCATAAAATCACTCTCTTAATACATTAAAAAGTAGGAGGAAACAGACGTATCTAATATACTCGTTCAATCTAGAACTTAAATAACTTTTTCTGACTAGCGGCTTTTTCCCTCGTCATTCTATTGAACTTAACACTCACTAGAATATTTTTTTGGTGCCATCAAACTCAAAACATATTCCTTGGACATGTCAAATGGTGTCAACTAAAGTCTTTCATGCAGTTTCTGTTTACAAGACTTTAAACAATCTCAGAATTGTTACGCCAGTAAAAAAAAAAAAAAGTTAAATAACTTAATCTAGTTTGGAAGCAGTTTTGTTGTTTTCTTCCATAATAATTAATTCATAATAGAAAAAAAAGTTCTGGCTTCAAAGAAGGTGTAACCATGTCCTGTGTCTATGCCAAAATCATTTGCATGTCCCACTCCAACAAATCCCTACAGGCACCACAAGTAACACAATTTATAGCAAACTGTTTCATGAAGCCACTGCACACTTCATTAAATAGTGGTCAGAAGAGAGGGTCTATAATGTAAGTGCTCCAAATGGACTATTTTCTGGTGAGTATGTAGCTCCTGCGGGCAAGAGACAAGAAAGTTTAGTGTGTTGTCTAATGTGGTGTGTGGAGAGTGGAAGACATTATCATGACATTAGGGATGAAATGAATTAAGGGCACATGGATGATGTTATGGGTGCCTTTATCTTGGATATAAAAAATTTTATGTTCTTATAATATTTTAAAAGCTAATTTTACAGTAAATTTGAGGGTGTATAAAGCAGTCATGGGTGACACCGAGACAATTATAATGGAAAACAAGGGACACATCAGTGGGGGAAGATTGAGGGGAGTAAGTAGAAGAAGTGAAAATGATAATAAGATAGGTTTGAAAATGGTGAGCTTAGGTATCATTAAGACATTATTCATATGGAGGTAAGAGAGGCATCTGGGAACATATAAGAGTGTAAGTAGACTAAATCCTAGATCATAACGATCAGAGAACTGAACCTTTGGCTATATATAGCATCAAAATGGAGGAATATACCAGTAAAAACATGGAGCATGGAATGGAAGATGGAAATTAAGGGTAAAGTGCTTAGAACAACAACACAGTATGAAGGATGTTCAGGCCGAAAAAAGGTGATAAAGGCTAAAAAGAGGTCCAAATACATATGTATATAGATGTGAAGAAGTTATAGAATGTTGATCATTTCTGTGTGTGGTGGGGGGGTCACAGAGGAATTTTTTCTCGGAGTTGATTCTGTGAGGGTCAAGACTAGATTAGTAGAGCGAAATGTGTCAAAAGTTGGTTTTTAAATTGAAGAGATGAGCACATGTTCAAAAGAAGAGAAGAAACAAGGGAGGGGTGAAGAGAAAGAGAGAGAGAGAGAGAAGAGACAAGAAAAGAGAGAAAGAGAATAGGAGAAGAAAGAGAGTGGGATAGAGGGAAGAGAGTATAGTTAATGAGAAGAGGGAGATAGAATAGAAAATGGAGAAAAAAAAGAGAGGTATATATATATATATATATATATATATATAAAGAAAGAGAGAGAGAGAGTTTATATTAAAACAAATCAAAGGTGAAGCAGAGAGAAAAGACAGATTTGTGGAAAGGGTAAGAGGACAATCACTAGATTTCTGGAATAAATTGTGGATGAATGTATTCCAGTGGAGAGATGTGAAGTACAGGGATGTTACGTGAAGACGTGAAGTACAAGGCTGCAACATTTGGTTATAAAATGTAGGATGGGTGGAATAGGAGTATGAGAAAATAATAGAGGCTGCAAAGAGCATTCTATGATATGCTTAAAGCAGTAAATTCACTGGCACTGGAGATTAAATAACCGACTGTGGTCAATCCAAAAACAACTCATACACAACTGCCACAGTAATTAGACGAGCACACAATGGAGACTCTAGACATGAGCATATAGATAAAAGATAAAGATTTTTATAACTAAATACTAAGTACTCTCTTGCTCTCAAATGACACTGTGGCCCTCAATTACTTTAGTGACTCTCCAGGCAATGAACTTAGCAGGTCGCTCTTGTAATTTGTTGAAACATTGTTGATGCACACTACCCCAAACCTCCCAGTGCTACCGAGAGATCAGTGCATTGTATGTTGCAATTGCTTCCAACCATTGCACTGTACAGTATACAGTATGTATATGGAGTTTATATTAGGTCAACTTCCACAATCAAAAAGCACACTAGTGGTTAATTGGCTTTTGGTTAACCTGACCAGAGTGTGTGTTTCTATGTCATAGTGAGTTAATACAACAGGAAACTTTTTATTGTATGTACATTTCGGTGTCATTTTATTTGTACTACGTATATTAATTATTAATAAACAAAAAAAAATATTATCGGGGCTTATCCGGTGTTTGAAAACAAGAGGAAAATTACACCTGGGCAAAACCATGTTTTATTGCAAAATTTCATCAATTGCAAGCATTGTTAGGGTCTGTTGTAAGCATTATTAGGGTTGAGAGGTGATGTTTCCTAGCCCAAGTCTAAATAACAGTTTAAAAGTAAAGTTGGTCAGTATCTGTGAGTAATAAGTAAAAGTATTCTCCCTGCATGCAATTATTGTGCCTCCCCTTAAATTCAACATGCCGAGCTTTACATTTCCACCTGTTTTCCTCTTATATTTAATCTCTGGATCAACCCTATGGATATAAATTGAGATATTACTGGAAAATGTACTGGTTTCAGAAAAGGGGTACCGGTATCACATGAAAACATGAAAAGATCATATATAATAGCAAAAATGCCATAGAATATGCATTGAATTATATATAAACGTAATATTGCAATAATGTATATACCATTATAAAGGATGAATGCATACATCACTGCACATCACTACAAGGGTAAAAAACGTCCTAACAAAGATTCATATTGTGAATTACTATGTAGCAAAGGAGGTGCACCTACACTGAATGTGATGTTGAGGGACACTGCCCTCTAGATAAACAGAGATTTCCTTATACTTGTATTTTAATTAAGTTACTCTGGAGAGAAAAGAAGACAAGAAGATGCTAGACCAGATTTATTGTAAATAGGACTATATACATAGCTGGTATAACCAGTTTCATTACAGACAGTGTTGGATGGATGCAGTATAAGTGTGAGCTATGACTAGAAAAGCAGTTTGACAAGGACGTCACTTTTATCATCCCCAGAACAAACAATATGAAAGGTGTCCTAGAAAGCCAAGACTGTGATCTTCACCTTCTGAAGTAAGCAGACAGCTGACTGTTAGATGCAAACAGTTCCCAGAACCCAATGATCTGCCACAAAGCTAAATTATGCTCTTTTCCAACATCTGATAGTGTGTGATACAGGTGCCTAGTGTATGTACATCACGCTGCAAGAACAGCATCAGTTATACATTATGATATCCTTGTCATCCTATAACTGCTGACTATTATCTTCAGTGCAAACAGCTCAATAAATTCAAATAGTAATATATCTATTTCCATTATATACAAAATAATAAAACAATATAATTGTAATGTGTCAACTCTCATATTGAAAAATACAACCACCTCATTTTTTTCTATTATTATTATTATTACAGTAATTAATACAGTATAAGAATAAAAATGACTATGTATTTTACTATTTCTCATTACTTTTTTAAATGTTACATTTATCCACTGTCCAGCGCTGTGGAACACTGTGATTATAAACATCAGCAATAACAACAAGAAAATGATATATTAATCCTTGACAGGACAATGCTTCCTATGTGCAATTATTTGGTGATCACTTTTAATTAAAAATAACTTTCCAAAACAATGTAAAACAAATGCATTGAAAAGCAAATATTGTTTACTATCAGAGGTATTCACACCATTGTAACCATTGCATTATTAAGGTATATATAGACAGACATTAAGTTCCTATTACTGTAAATTTGTTGATATAATATAGTCATATGTCAGCTGCAGTAACCTTTAAACATAGAGGCCATGTCTGATGTTAATTCCCCTTTTATGTTAGCCTGAAAGGAAATAAATTTGCTAAATAAGCAAATACAAGGTAAATTGCTGACATTATGAATCATTCGTATTCTTATGCGTGTATACAGTATGACATTTACTGTAGTGTCTGTGTGTACATAAATGTACATACATGGGGATTACAATAGATGCCATGCATGTCAAGCTTTGTGGACACTTGTCAGTAGAACACAATGACACCAGGCACCACACATCTCGGTTTATTGGATATAGGGCATGGACAGCGTTGATGGGGAATTATTCCCAAATCATCACTGAGTCCTCATCCAACAATCTGTGAAATACACATTTCATTCTGCCCTCCATTAAACCACCTGTAGCAATCCAGCTGATGTGGGACTATAAGTCGCAGCATGCCCTTCCAGCCAAAGGCTCATCCTGCATGCTGGGACTTACAGTTCCCCAACAGCTGAATGCAAACGGATGGAGAGTCTTAAAGGACTGGTACCTCTTGTGTACAACAGCACCAATGGATGACCCGTTGCCAGCCATTTAAATGAGTGGCATCATGAAACAAATTACCTTTCTGTTTTCTGTGCCCTCGGATATTTTCAGTTCTCCCGTTAAGGATGAAGATCGAGGTTGTCCTACATTGTCCTGTTGAGGTGACATAGCTTCCATTAAGATGTTTCCCAATAATTCCACAATGTGTCCCTCATGCCCGGGAGACTGGCAGGGGCACAGAGAGAGGGCAGCGCTTCATCTGCTGGAGCACACTGTCATTGCTGGCTACTGAGCGGCTGCTATAGTGAGATCACATTCTAGTGGAGCTCGGTCCGCCCCTCTCCTCCCCTCTGTCATCGCAGGCACACAGGCAGCACACAGCTCGGTGCTGTCTTCTAATCTGACACACAGGAGAGGCAAGACCAGGGGGCTGATCCAAAATCAGGAGCAGATCTGCACCTAGACAGTTCATGCTGCAATACAAGGGCTGCCCATGAATTGTATGTCTCTCTTTTTTCTTCTTTTCTTTTTGCATGATTAAAAAAGATTTCGATGTTGCTTATAGCAGAGAAATAAAGAACAGTTTTATTGCCTAAAAAAATGTTTTTTTTGTTTTTTTTTTAAAGCATCTCCTCCCCTTCTCCCCCTTTTCAGTTTTGAAGATTTCTACAAAAATGGCCATTTTCCCATTTTTCTGTTGTTATTTATACAGCTAAATAGCTCTTAGTTTTAATTCATATTCCCGATCCTTCCATATCTTCTCATAATAAGCATAGTCACCACCACCATTCACCGGGATGCATCTGCCGGTCTGGCCGGCTCTATCGGCTCTATTTAGAAACTGATACAGTCGCCAGCTGAATGAAAATTGCTATTGGGGATTGGAACCTATTGCTCCTTTCCCAATAGCCACAGGCTGCAGCAGTTGCTGTGGGTATATTTGGGTTAGGCTGTGGTGGCTGTGAAGGGTATAAGGTTAGGGGTAGGTCCATTCCTCCTAAGTCTGGATGGATTCCCACACGTTCCTGTACAACCAATAGGCATCCTTACCAAAACGCAAAAGAAAATGGGGGAGAGGGGGGTGGTATTATTATTATTATTATTAACGTTTATTTATAAGGCGCCAAACAGGCATCTAGGATTAAGGCTGAAGAAGAGGAAAAACAGAGGGTTAGGAAAGGGTTAAAGGTAGGGTTAGCTTAAAAGCACTTACCTTTCGGCCGATGACTGTTCGTGACTGCCGTCTCCATTCACCTGTCGTACGATGGTCTTTCGCTAAAAGAGATCCTCGTATCGGCAAACAACATTGCCATTCACCATCAGTATCCCTACTAGGTGACCACATAATGAGGCTCAGTGGGCCGGATCCAGACCTACATTCCCATTACGTAGCGTATTTACGCTATCCTAATTACTATGCACTCCCCTATGCCCTCGGTCGTACGTCCATTTGCCATTTTGAGCTTTCCAAACCCTACCTTAACTTTTCAAAGCGTAACTCCTGACGGCCGTAATGGCTGCACGTACTTACGCGCCTAAGCACAGCCATACTGTACAATTTAAATGCCTCACCCCGCCTCCAAAGTGTAATTACGGGTGTCGCATGGCTGACTCGCCACTTCGTTCATTGTTACGCTCTTGATGCTAGGATTGGATGCATGCGCAGCACATACGAAACAGCGTTTTCATGACTCCGGCTATCGTAAATCCACTAGCGGACGTAGCTCAGGATCTGGCCAGTGTTCCCTTTCCAGTGCACCCATTAGAGCTGATATAGAGCCCTAGTGTGGGAGGAATATAAATAAGGAAATCATTGCAGGATACATTCAATGTATGACCCATAATATAGATCTACTTAATTGGGTGCAAATTATCCCCATTATAGGACTCTATATTCCTCCCACAGTATGGCCCTATATGATATAAAGCACTATTATGGCAGATACTTTGGGCCTGATCCAGACCTACGCCGATGCGCTGTGCTTACTAAAGCACAGCATATCGGCGTTCACTTTCCCCAACACTAGCTCCCCCCGCCCACCTACACTAACCTGAACGTAGGGACGCTGGGGGACGTTGCCGTAGTGACGCCGGGCAATGTCTGCCCGGCACATGCGCAGATCGGCTTTTCAGGCCCTTTGAGCCCAATTAAGGAGAACAAATTGTCTATATTCCCCATTAAAGCTCTCTATTCCTCCTTAATCTTGTTCATTTTTTACCCCATAATAGGTCTCTATATAGTATTGAACTTGAGCACAATTAAGAAGGAATAAATAACTTTATTATAAGGCATAGAGACTAAATAAAATTAAATAAGACCAATATGGGGGCCCCAAGTATGCTCTTGCCTGGGCCCTGCACATGCTAAGGATAGTTTGTTCACCATATACATAGACTTGATTTGTATTTTCATATGTGCTTTATAGTTTGCTGATGTTAATTCATTATAATTTGTAGCAGACCCTTCATCATTTCCAGCAGAAATAAAATATACATAGAATACTTGATAACAGACACATGTGGTGTTTGACCAGAGGGGGGCGTGTCTTGTTTGCAACCAGAAGGGGGCATGTCTTGTGGTCAACCTTGGGAGGTGTGAACTGTGTACACTGTGCTGTGATCATACAATTATTCATAGTTTAGGCCAATTAACACTGTAGTGAGCAGTCAGGATGGATTTACCAAACCATAAAGGCTCTGATATGATTATTTGATCTTATGGCACACTTGAAGTATATCTGGCTCAAGCACCTGATCGAGTTTATTTCCAGTTAGCGGACCTGTACCTCCACCTCCTGGCCAGAGTTTCCCCATCTGGTTGACTCCATAGTCACTGGCAAGCACAGCAGTAATAAAGTAATTCAAGTTCTGCATTTTATGATTATGGAGTTAGACACTCCGGGGCTGATTCAGAGATGCGATTGCGAAAAGATCGCAAATATACGCACCTTTGCGACTTTTATAGGAGCTTAAATATACGCACCTAAGTGCCGATAAAATAGCATTATGGAGTTAGACACTCCATCCAGGAGGTGGAGGTGGAGGTGCCGCACACTACTGACTGAAGTTTCTATAGTCAGCCAATTATATATCTGCACAATTATCTATCTTGCTGAGATTGACAGGAGGCCAGTGCAGCCAATCAGCTGCAAGGGCTTCCTGTCAATCGCGGCAGAAGAGAGAATTTTTCTGATATTTAAACGTCTCTAGTAGGAAATCATTCTATTTATTGGTTCACCCCCTGCAGGGACTGATAATCTAAGTAGTGTATAGGCATGTAAAATAATGGAAGAAAATATTTCTTGGTGAGACTATGGCCAGAAAGCAATTCATTTTGCCACAAGAATCCAGACTCCTAGAAACAACTTGTTCATTTAGAAAGCTGGCTAAAAAAAAAAGTCTTCAGCTAATGAGGCAAGGACCTTGTAATGCTGTCTATGTGATGCTGTGTAGCAAAAAAGTGAGTATAAGGTGTGTGGTGTGTGTGTGTGGGTACGCACCTAAGTGCCGATAAAATCGCATCTCTGAATCAGCCCCTCCATCCAGGAGGTGGAGGTGGAGGTGGAGGGGGAGGTGCCGCACACTACTGACTGAAGTTTCTATAGTCAGCCAATTATCTATCTGCACAATTATCTATCTTGCTGAGATTGACAGGAGGCCAGTGCAGCTAATCAGCTGCAAGGGCTTCCTGTCAATCGTGGCAGAAGAGAGAATTTTTCTGATATTTAAATGTCTCTAGTAGGAAATCATCCTATTTATTGGGTCACCCCCTGCAGGGACTGATAATCTAAGTAGTGTATAGGCATGTAAAATAATGGAAGCAAATATTTATTGACTATGGCCAGAAAGCAATTCATTTTGCCATAAGAATCCAGACTCCTAGAAACAACTTGTTCATTTAGAAAGCTGGCTAAAAAAAAAGTCTTCAGCTAATGAGGCAAGGACCTTGTAATGCTGTCTATGTGATGCTGTGTAGCAAAAAAGTGAGTATAAGGT
>WWET01003088.1:72155-91051 GCA_011038615.1 Limnodynastes dumerilii | reverse complement strand
AGAAAAAAGTGGGGTGTAGGTTGGGGGGGTGGGGGGGGGGGGTGTAGAGTAAATATAAACAGCATGAGCAAGAGTACAAAATGATTATACAGCATGTAATAACACAATAACACATGAAAAGCAAACACAGTGTCTAAAAAAACAAACAAACTGTTTCCAAATGTGTAAAACCATAGGAAAATCATTGAAATAGCTCAGAGTTGTTTGATTTCAAAGTACTGAAATGGGTGGAGAAGAGTTTGTGATTTGCCTTCACAGTGGAGGAAAATACCTTTATCTGTATAAAGTACCCAGCGATGTATTTCACCAGAATGGTCCGGAGTCACAGTTACGTAGTTTTCGAATTGCGTTACTATGTATGCGTATTAGCTTATTTATGCTATCTACATACCATTTCTGTATGTAGATTGTGTAAGCGCAGTCCAGACCGCGTACGTACGTACGTACGTAAGACGAAAACTACGTAACTACGACTCTGGACCAATGACTCTTTAATGCGGAATAGTTTATTCCAACATTGGAGTGTATTTTGTTTTCTTAATAAATTCCGCAGGTGCGTTCAGCACTCATACATGGAGTGCTGTTTTACACTGTCATCCCCTGACAGCTTCTATCAGGCAGCGGTCCTGCCCAGTACTTCCCCCAGTCCCATAGGGTCAGGCTGTGGGAGATGGAGGGTTAGGGTCAGGCTGCAAGTAAGGGAGGGTTAGGGTAAGGCTGCCAGGAAGGGTGGGTTAGGGTCAGGCTGCCAGGAAGGGAGTGTTGGGGTTAGGGTAGTGAGAGGGGAGGGTTAGGGTTAGAATTAGGGAAAGGAGTGGGGGGGACTGTTTTTGTGTACCACATCGGAGCACAGAGTTTTCAGTGCTCCGTGGATCGATTACTATGCCTCATCAAGGCATATGCAATCGAAAACCCAGCCAGTTCGCAACTGGCTGGTGTTACACGCCGGCAGCCGACAGCCGGTGTGTAACGATGCTTCCGCTCTGTGGAACGCAGCGTGCGTTCCACAGGTGTTACACGCCGACAGCCGGCGTGTAATGATGCTTCCGCCTTGATCTGTGGAACGCAGCGTGCGTTCCACAGGTCAGCCGGCGCATGAGCAGCGCCTCTGTTAAAGTTCCGGCGTTCCTCCACGAGGACGCCGGTGATATTCTGCCTTGTCTTGTAATAGATGCTTGTGGCTTCCAGCTGTGTGTTGCTGTTCGTGCTGGCTCTCTGCACCCCTATAATGCTGAGTCTCTGCACTTGTCTTGTGTTGTGGGGGTGTCTCTCTTACTTACCTGTATGGGCTGTGTATCTCAAGCCACATAGTGGCCTACTTATACTCACCTGTAGTGACTGTTAAACTTAACCACATAGTGGTATATATTTATACTTACCTGTATGGGCAGTGTTTCTCTAGCCACATAGTGGCCTACTTATACTCACCTGTAGTGACTGTTAAACTTAACCACATAGTGGTATATATTTATACTTACCTGTATGGGCTGTATATCTCTAGCCACATAGTGGCCTATATATACTCACCTGTTGTGTCTGTAACTCTAACCACATAGTGGTATACAATTATTACTTACCTGTTTGGGCTGTATATCTCTAGCCACATAGTGGCCTATATGTATACTCACTTGTTGTGTCTGTAAACCTAACCACATAGTGGTATACTATTATGCTTACCTGTATGGGCTGTGTATCTCTAGCCACATAGTGGCCTGCTTATTCTTACCAGTTTTGACTGTTAACCCAAACCACATAGTGGTACACATTTATACTTACCTGTATTGGCTGTATATCCCTAGCTACACAGTGGCACATTTATATCTACCAATATTGTCAGTTAAAGCCTAGCCTCATAGAGGCATTTATACACTCTCCGGTTCTGGTTATCGACCTTTGCCGTTTACTGGCAGTTGGCATATTTCCTTTTAGTTATCCTTACCAGCTACCAAGGGAATATTGTGTAGCTTGTCCATTGTTTATTTACCGCCATATCCTGGCTAATTACTTTAGAGTTAGTTTTTGTTTACTACCATTGTCCTTCTCTTTCCTGTTGCCATTGTGGCCTCCTGTTTAATATCTGTCTGGCGGAGCTATTTTTTGTCTCTGCGATCTTGTGGTGGTCTTTGTTGTCTGTTATTCGTTCTATCTACTGGCTATCTGTTCTATCTACTGGCTATCTGTTGTGTGAAAGTGAACACTGATAGCATCTCCTACAGTCACGGTGTCTTGCTCCATACTTGATTCTTAGATTATTTCCTTTCAAGTGAATCTGCGCGCCTAGGATAGCGGCTTGTTTATCTGGGCGCTGCTCAACTCCATCCCCACCACTAGGGGCCCTGGCGAAGACTCCCAGATTCCCTGCTGCATGCTAGGTAACCAGTTTTATACTGTGAGAATAAAACACTTTGTACTATCGCTGTCTTATAGGTGACGGGTGTTCTGATAGGTTCATTATATAAATATCCCCCCCCCCATCTCTAGCGTGTGTATGTGTGTGTGTATATGTGTTTGTGCGTGTGTATGTGTATGTGTGTGTATGTGTGTGTGTGTGTGTGTATTTGACTAGTTCTGTGATGGACAGGTATTTGTATGTCTATTATATCGTAAAAGCATTTGTTAGACATAAACTAGATGGTTTAATACATTAGTACACAATAAGCCTAGTTCTGCTTTATAAGCCAGGTTAACCCAGAAATCAATGAACACAATGAAACAAGAGATGTAAAACTAGTGTACGAGTAACCCAGTAAAGTCATGACTGAGTGATGTGCGAGTCATCTTGTGTCAGATGAGTCATTGCAGCTGAGATATTGGTCTGCAGCTCAGTGGGTTATTAGAAGAGAACGCCTGAGAGTGTTCCTTCTCCACACATCGTCCTCAGGAGAGTAATGAGAGCTAGACTTATAGGACATTTCTTACAATGCACAGAACATACAGTAACATATTGTAAAAGCAACTGGCATACTTTCACTAATGCTGACTGACACAGTGCTTTTCTGTGGTAGTTCACAGGAATTGCCTTTTATTTTTACTTCCACTTTTCTTTGAGGGTATACAAATGCTGAGGGATATTTGAGATATACTACATTTGTTCTAGAACAACCTGGAACTATGCGGGGCTGACGTGAAGCGCACGCGACAATCGGCACACGTAGATGCATTTGTGAAAGTGGGGCGAGTTGCATGTAAAACGGAAGTACTCACAATGGTGCCTTTGAATTGCAATCAATTACAGCATGTAGCTTACGAACACACAGCAGCTAAGTGCAATGCAGATATGTGTCCTAATACTCAGCGGCCCTGATTCACACTGGAGAAGCTCCGGCTTCTTATGTGCACAATTGTGTGAATGTAACTGCTGCGCATGCTCAGTAGTACATTTACGCTATCTACGTACCAGTTAGGTCTGTACATTGCCTCCGTGCGGTCTCTAAAGACTGCACAGAGTAGTTTAGGAAGAAAGAGAAGTGCTTATGCCGCTTTGGGGAGTGATTAGTTAGAAGTGGGAGGGGGGAAGGGATTTAGATGAGGCGGGGAGGCGTGGGGAGTCTTTGTCTTAAATATACACAATCTACAAAGGTTTTAAGAATGTTGATTTTGTAAGAGCGATTCTCACAGGAATATGCAATGAGATAAGTAAGAAGGGGCGTGCTAGGAAAAGTTAAGAAGAAAGTTAAGAAAAGTAGGTGAGGAGGCATTTAAATGGGGCAGAAAGGGCACAGTTTGTTAAGTAAGTTCGTTCTTTAGAAACTTAAGAAGATACATACGCGCATAAGGCTGGCTCTGAAGTCACTTCAGAACAACACATATGAGGGCGTCAAGGGAGTTGCTGGAACGTATTCAGACTTCTGTCGGCGATCGGGCCGCAAATATACGCATCTAAGATCGGAGAAGGTCGGAGAAGATTACACCCACCAGAAAAAACGGACACTCCCCTCGCTTCCTCCGGCCGGACCTAAACTTAGACCAGCATTGACTGGTAACTTAGACCGCAGTAACTTCCGGCCTTATTTAGGTACCTTATGGCACTTAAAAATGCCATAGAGCAACCTTATCTTCTTAAGATATCTTCTTCTTAAGAAGGAAACTACGCACAGATAATGCATGCATAGTAGGTCATTTCGTAAAAGACTGTACTTAAGAAGCAACTGCTTCCCTTGTCTCAGCTTTCAGCTGTCTGTGTTCTTACGATACTGCTATCAACAGCCCAGTCTGCTATCCAGGAACCTCAGTCTGCTACAGCATCTCATCACTGCAGCTCCATCTCCCATCAGCTTCATCATCGCTGCTCAGTCTGCTATAGCATCTTATCATCACAGCTCCATCTCCCATCAGCTTCATCATCGCTGCTCAGTCCACTACAGCATCTCATCACCACAACTCCATCTCCCATCAGCTTCATCATTGCTGCTAAGTCCACTACAGCATCTCAACACCACAGCTCCTTCTGCCATCAGCTTCAGCATCGCTGCTCAGTCTGCTACAGCATCTCATCACCACAGCTCCATCTCCCATCAACTTCATCATCGCTGCTCAGTCCACTACAGCATCTCATCACTGCAGCTCCTTCTCCCATCAGGTTCATCATCGCTGCTCAGTCCACTACAGCATCTCATCACTGCAGCTCCATCTCCCATCAACTTCATCATCGCTGCTCAGTCCACTACAGCATCTCATCACCACAGCTCCATCTCCCATCAGCTTCATCATCGCTGCTCAGTCCTCTACAGCATCTCATCACCACAGCTCCATTTTCCATCAGCTTCATCATTGCTGCTCAGTCCACTACAGCATCTCATCACCGCAGCTCCATCTCCCATCAGCTTCATCATCGCTGCTCAGTCTACTACAGCATCTTATCATCACAGCTTAGTCTTCTACCTGCTACATCATCACTGCACAGTCTGCTACAGCATCTAATTATCACAACTCGGTCTGTTATCAGCTTCATCATCGTTGCTCAATCTGCTACAGTATTTCATCACGCCCAACTCAGTCTGCCACCTGGTTCAACATCACAGCTCAGTCTGCTACAGCAATGCATCATCACAGCTCAGTTTGCCACCTGGTTCATTTTCACTGCTCAGTCTGCTACAGCAGTGCATCATCACAGCTCAGTCTGCCACAGCAGTGCATCATCACAGTTCAGTCTGCAACCAACTTCATCACCGCAGCTCTGCCTGCCATTTGCTATCATCATCATCATTGTTCAGCCCGTTCCAGCATCACTCCACTGCTGCCCAGACTCTTCCACATACCTCACAACACTGAGAATCCTGAAAATGGGATAAATATGCTCCATCCCCATTCCACCCAAACCCATCCTCTTCCTCATAAGCCCTTTGCAGCCCGCAAATTAGGTCAGAGCCACTAAAAACAGGATATCAAATGGTTGTATCTTTCATTACGCTGAAGACTGGTGACAAAGGAATGAAATATTAAATAAGAAATAGATATTATATGCACATAGGTGAGAATAGTCAAGCAGTCAGGAAGGGAGTCTTACCCTGATGTACAGAGTTCAGCTGAGGCAGTTATCAGTGTCATACTGAAGAAAGAGCCAGTGCGCAAAAATCTCTAATATACTATAATATTATTATATATATTATGTGTATAGGATTGGCATATACTTTAATATAATTAGATATATTATGGATCTAGGATTGGCATATACTCTATTATAATGGAATATATTTTGAGTCTAGGATTGGCATATACTTTAATATAATGGGATATATTAAGGGTTTGGAGATGGAAAACCATATACTGTATATAGAGGTGCCATTCCCAAAACCTAATATAAACCACCTATATCAGCGGTTCCCAACCTTTTTTTGGTGAGTACCAGTTACCCACTATGGAATCATGTCAAGTACCACTTTATAGATGATGTAGATGATGTAGATACCGACGACCCAAATATATATTTTTAGGGTTTTTTGTTGTTGTTTACATATTTTTGCAGTGATTTTACTGTATGCCATTAGCACCCAGTATATTTAATTAAGTATATTTCTGTCATTTGGTATCATACCTCCTTACAATTTTTCCCAGTTGCCCTTAGTACCACCTGACAGTGGTCCAAGTACCACCAGTTTTAGTTGCCTGACCTATATTATAGTATGTGCCGTAAATAGTCTCCTAATAGATCACCACATGTACTTTAAGCATCGTGCCATGTGAAGCCCCTGATATAACCCACATGTATTACATACATTGGAAACCTCCCTTTCAAAATCCTGCGTTTGCTACTGAAAGTAGGCTAACATTTCATCTGAACAGTCCCTGTTTTATGCAGTGGTTGGGGATGGGATCAGGAAGGAGAGAGGAGAGCGAACAGTCTGAGAAGCAGGATTCTGTAGGGTGGCCACTAGTGGGCAGGAAATTAAATGCATGTTAAAAAACATCTGACTTATCTGAGAGAAATTTTGCTTACCCTAGGGGTGGAGAGGGGGCTTCCAGGCAACTAACACCCCCCCCCCCACCCCAGATGCACCGCTGCTGTGAGGTGTGGATTACATAAACTCAATTTACTGAACTATGCCAATGAACATAGGCCTGGTGAGAGGAGGAAAGACACAGGTAACCCTCTGTGAAATGGGGAGGGTAGGTGGGTTAATTTAATAAGAACAGTTTATGTGTAAGGGGGGATTCAATGTGAGGTGTGGCATGTGAGGGGTTAATTAAGAACTTGGGAAAGGGACTAAATTTACTATGAACTGGTGGCCTGAGGCCCCTTGATATCCTAATCCAGCTCTGGCATAACTGTTTCCATGCTATGTTGCACTAAGTGCCAAGATGTGTAAGGACACTTCTGTAGCTGAGCATTAAATTATAGCTCATCCTGTGAATGCTGACAAAGCCAACACCCTGGCTAAGCATAAAACACAGAAAAGAGTGTTAGATGAAATATACAGAGATAACAGCTATAATAAGAGGAAGCGGAGTGTAATGATATGTGACAATCTAATTGATTGAGTAAAGTTCCAGCACTGATTCTCACTTTCTTTAAGTATAATGTTGATTGAGGTGTTAAAGACTGACTTGGATCTGAGCTATTTATTGAGTATGTTAATTCTGCTTCCTTTGACTAATTAGAAAACATAAAAAAGAAGATGCTACCTGGCCTTTGTTGCTCAGTATAACATTAAAGGGCCCCTTCTTGTGGATAGTGGATAGTGAGAGCCCTCTGTGGTTTTTGGCGTATCTTGAAAGGGATGCATTTGGCGGTTAGAGAGGCCAATAATGATACATCCGCCAGCTGAATGAAGACTGCATCAGTGTCAAAATTATTTGCATTCTGAATTTAACTATTGGGAATGAGCACTTACAGCAAATAGCCCTATTTCATACCCGTTCCCAAAAACAAAATGTCCTCTCCCCGCAACTGGAGAGAATGGGGATGGCCAGCGGCAAGGTTAGGGTTAGGCTGCGAGGACATAGAAGGTAGGGGTTAGGGTTAGGCTGCAGGACATGAAGGGTTAAGGTTAGGGAGCTGAGGGAGATAGAGGGTTAAGGTAAGGCTAATAGAAGAGGAGAGCTAGGGTGAGGATTAAAGTAAGGGTTAGGGGAAAATCTTACCTGTCACTGTTGTATCATTTACATCGATATACTCATTTATTCCTCTGATGAAATCCGAAGGGATGAAACACGTCAGGAGAGTTTCATTTTAATTATTGCACTGCCAGCACTAGCACTTTATTAGAGCGATCACCTATGCTACGCTATGAGAACCAATTTCTGGTCTGTTAAGCTGCAGCAATACGATCCGTATTGGACCATATTAAAGGGGAGTCGCTCCATTCCACTCCAATAAAGGAAGCAACTCATCTCTTCAGCTCAGAAGAGCCGTGTGTTTTAACCATAAACTGAGTGGCTACCAGTTTCCACACCGACCGACACTGAAAGGCTTGCAACTTAAACAGACGGAGAGGAGAAGCGCTGCTAGTCTGTGGAGGATAAGTATCACGAATTTTCTCCGTTTTAAATTTCTGCCTGTTTGTTTCGTGTCTGGGATATGGACATTGCCACAAGAAATTGATTTTTATGTAACTAGTTACACATTTTTTTCATCTATTGAATAGTGAACTGTTCTATCCCACTATATTGAACTGCCTAATGAGCGCATAACATCTACAAGGGACTTTTTGCTTCCGTATAGAGGAAACTTTTGTTCTGAGGAGTTGGACTCACCCCTGGTGATTATAATAACAGTTTTTACATTAAGGTGGATAACGCTATTTAGTCCTTAGTGCTGGTTTTCATCTGGTCTATATATACTTTATACTTATGATTTAATTATTATTTAAAATTTCCATTTTATTTTATTTTATTTTATTTTTGATCAATTGTATATTTTTTGATCTTGTACCAGAGAGTGCTTGTTATTGTTCCTAATTAAAAATCTTTGAATTTTAACTAGAAGGCATTTATTTATTTATATATTTTTTTATCTTTTTAATTAAAAAAATTTGTATATATATATATATATATATTTTATTTTTTTTTTTTTTTTTTTTTTTATGGTTTGAAATAAAGTTTTTTTAATATATATATGTTTTATTGAAAACAGCAAGAACATATACATTACATTCCAAATATATTGCAACATATACAGTAATATGAAGACATATGTAAGAGTTAATGCACTCATTAGCCAAATAGCCATTTTCCGTTTTTCACATACTACTCAACAAAACAGATAACATTATCTATACATATATGCGTGAAGTACGTAGAGGGATTGGGGGAAGGACAGACAAAGAAGAGGGGGGAGGGGGGGAAATTAACCTGGGATAGACTGATCGCGCACGGACGCCCAATTTTGTAAAAACCATTTGCATATATCATGCTAGGCGGTAATTCTGGAGCCTGCCTGCATCCGACAAGGAGAGGACCCCGTCAAAGTGTCAAGAAACCATCAGGTAGCATTGCGAGGGGATGAAGTCGGATCCGAAATTAATTGGAACATTTGAGTATCCTTAAACAGTAACCATGGATACCAAGTTGCCGTGAATTCTGTTACCCTCTCTGGGCCCGATAGCGTAAGTTCTTCCATAGACCTGTAATTGTCAATTCTGTTCAGCCATTCCCTAAGGGATGGAGGGGTCTCAGAACGCCAATGTACTGGTATCACCGCTTTTGCTGCACTATTGAGATGTCGTAGCAATGACTTCTTATATTGGGAGATCGGAATGTCTATACTATTAAGTAGCCAAAAGGACGGGCCCATTGGAACCGGACATCCCAAAATCTGTGTAGATATTTCCTTCACTCCTAGCCAGAAAGAGGTTATTCTAGCACAGTTCCACCACACATGAAGGAACGTACCCCGCTCTGCGCCACATCTCCAACAGGACCCCGAGATCCCCAGGCGCATCTGTGCCAGCTGCGCTGGACAGCGGTACCATCGCATCAGTACTTTATAGTGGGTTTCCACCACTCCCAGGCTCGCTGAACTTGCCTGAGTAATTTGAAAAGTCTTAGTCCAAAGTTCGTCAGTGTCCTGTCTATTAAGGTCCCGGTCCCATAGTCGTGTATAGAGGGGTAAGGAAGGGTATTTGTCACCTAGGAGGAGTTGGTAGATCTGGCTAATCGCATGTCTGGGGTGCTGCGGGAGGGAGCACATGGTTTCAAAGGGCGTTAGAGGTCTGGATTTACCTCCTGAGCAGATCCTGCGTAGCATGAAGTCCCTCGCTTGGAGGAATAACCAGAAATCAGTTTGAGGGAGGTTGTAGGTTTCTCGCAGGGAGGCAAAGGATCTAACTATGTTGTTATCTAATAGATGAAGGCTACGAACTACAGCCCCACCAACCCACCTAGAAAGGTTAGACGGAGGAAGACCTGGGGTGAAGTCTGGATTACCTGACAAAGGAGTCAAGGGCGAGGCTCCCGCTGAAATAGAGGGCAATCTCCGTAACTTAGACCAAATCTGCAACATTGGGTGGATCAGGGGGTGATCCGATGCGGGAGGTTTCAATAACCAAGGAGCAATTTCTGGAGGGGTTCCTAAAGATGCTGTGATAGTAAAGCTGGTCCGTATCTGTGTGCAGTAAGCAATTCAAAGATATATCCCTGCATGCAAAGAATACAATTAACTTGACTCCCCCTGCAATCAACATGGTTTAGCCATTGAGTAACTAAGTTCATGCACTTAACAAGGTCTGGATCCAGCCCGATATCCTTAAGTGCGATTCACAAGTCCGTGCCAAAAGTACTTACGTGCTTGTAATGTGCGTGGAAAAAGTTACTACGCATGCGCAGTTCATCCAATCCTAAAAATACACACGCAACCCTACGCAAAAACGGTTCTGTGAATACGGTCCACCATGCAGATCTCTATTAGCAGGGAAGAATAGTGCTGAAGAAAGAACTGAGGGTGGACAATGTGGATAGAATGTTGGGGTGTGGGTCCCCGGAAAGAATGGACCTATTTCGATAGGGCTGTTTTCTCACAGCCAGTTTCGAACTGGCTGGGATTTCGATTGCTTATGCCCCAATGAGGCATAGCAATCGATCTTCAGAGCAACGAACACTGTGCTCTGAAAGGTAAGGCTAAAAACTGCCCCAACCCTTCTCCTAATTCTAACCGTAACCCTCCCCTTCCATTACTCTAACCCCCCTTCCCGCAGTCTGACCCTAACCCTCCATCTCCCGCAGCCTGACCCTAACCCTCCCTTCACCGCAGCCTGACCCTAACCCTCCCTTCCCTGCATCCTGAAACTAACCCTACCTCCCCTGCAGCCTGACCCCAACCATCCCTTCCCTGCAGCCTGACCCTAACCCTCCCTTCCCTACAGCCTGACCCTAACCCTGAAGAGATTACTCACCTTTCCCTGCGGTAGCGGCGGCAGCGGGGTAGTGGCGGCAGTGGTGTTTCCGAATCAGAATGGGTGATCGGCATTCTCAACCATTCTAAAAAAAATTCTAAAATGGAAGGGTATTCGAAATAGGCACATCCAAAAAGGAAATCCCTCATTCTATGCGGGGACTGCAACCGGAATTTTATACCTAACATGATTCCAGAGTGGCAAGTTGGTACTCTCCAAAAAAATGTCAAGAACAGCTGGTTAACATGGGAACAATAAATGTATGGATTAGAGACAGCTCTTTGAATAAATGAATTTTTACTTTGGAATGCAAATAATATAAAGCAGTTTAAGGGTTTTAAACTAACGTTTTATGAGAGCAGGATTAATTGAATTTCCTCCAAGACTTATAGCGCACATTGGAATTGTCCCCAGCAATTAGCCTTTCCTGGCCCAGTCCAAAGTACTAACACTCCATTGCATTCAGTAGTACCCACAGAAATATATATTTAATATTACTATAATGACTACAGAATGTTTCCTTTATATAAAATCACTGGTATTCTGGAGATCTGCCTGCAGGAAAGAGAATAATAGAAAACTGCAGAAAGCCTGTACAATATCTTACATCCTCTCATCAAATAGCTCCAATTAATATGGCTTCTTGCCAGTACTTGATGTGTGAATGAATATAAGTTAAGCTAATTATTTATTGTACAGTACAGAACTAAGAATCAGGGCCAGATTTACTAAGCTGCGGGTTTGGAAAAGTGGAGTTGTCGCCCACAGCAACCAATCAGATTATAGATCTCATTTAACTATTACATATTAGAGAATGTCAGCTAGAATCTGATTGGTTGCTATGGGCAACATCTCCATTTTTCCATACCTGCAGTTTAGTAAATCTGGCTCTCAGTGTTTTAAAGACATAGGGGTCTATTTACCTATGAGTTCATTTTTTAATGAACGATGCTGATCCAGGCTCGCTTCTCCTCGCAGCGAGCCTGGCAGCATCGTTTATTAAATTTACTATTATTCACCCTACCTGCGAGGTCCCGCGATGATGTCTCTTCTCATCGCAGGACATTTCATTTATATGAAATATGAATGAAGTCCTGCGCATGGGCAGAGATTCTGTTTCCTCACTTAGAAAATTTCAGGTCCAGATATGAAAAAACACTGCGCATGCGCAGTATCTTCATATCCGACGCTTCTCCCGGACAGGTAAGTTTTGCTATTTTTTTATTTTTTTTTACAGTTTTATATAAAAAAAATCAGACAAGTATATTGCAATCCCTCTAATATGCGTTCTTGCAACCAACCATAGACCTGACTGACAACATGGTGGAGCATCTAAGTGTACCAGGATCAGTCTGCCAACTGGAGTCACTCAGAATACCAGATCAGGGCCACTCTTTGAACACTAGGGTCCAGATTGGTTGCTATTGGTTGCCCATAGCAACCAATCAGATTCTAGCTGACATTCTCTAGAAGGCAATAGTTAAATAAGATCTAGAATATGATTGGTTGCTATGGGTAAACTCTCCACTCTTTTAAAACCCCCAGTTTAGTAAATCTGGACCTAGGACTGGATTTACTAGGCACACTAGATGCAAAGGGCTGGATCCAGACTTAAGAAGGAGCTTGAAATTAAGGGCCTGATCCAGACCTTTTAAGACGCCAGCCAGCAGCGTAAGATCGGCTTAAAAGCTGATCTGCGCATGCGCCGGGCAGATGTTGTTCAGTGTAGCTACGGCAACGCCCGATCGTGGATCGAGCATCCGTAGCAGCACCGTAGTAACGCTGGAGGGGGCGTCCCCCAGTGTTACTACGTTCAGGTTAGTGTAGGTGGGCGGGGGAAGGTAGTGTAATGAGGGAGGGGTTTGCGGCCAAACGCTCCTGTGCGAGTGTATTTTCCCTTGCTTAGGCCGGCTGAAGTTAGGGTAGCCTTCAGCCGGCGCAAGCGAGGGAAAATACACTCGCACAGGTGTCGGGGGGGGGAGAGTGCACACCGATACGCTGTGCTTTACTAAGCACAGTGCATTGGCATAGGTCTGGATCAGGCCCTAAGAGAGGAAAGTTGCACCTGGGCAAAACCATGTTGATTTCAGGGGGAGTCAATAGTTAAGTGCTTGAACTTAGTTACTCCTGGGCTAAACCATGTTGATTGCAGGGGGAGTCAAGGTAATTGTATTCTTTGCATGCAGGGATATATCTTTGAATTGCTTACTGCACACAGATACTGACCAGCTTTACCATCACACTGTTATTTAGACTTGGGATAGGAAACATCACCTCTCAACTCTAATACTGTTTGCAACAGATGAAATATGATTCCCCTGCAATCAGCATGGTTTAGCGCAGGAGTAACTTTACTCTCTTATACCCCTTTCACATCACCACCAAATACCCGGGATTTTCAGCAAAAACCCGGGTTTTTGGTGGTGATGTGAAACTGCCACTTCCGGGAGACTCGGGTCAAGAGACCCGAGACTTCAACACGGGAAAAGAGAAGGGTTCAACCCGGGAAGGGTGGGTGTCTAAAATCGGCCAAGGTTCTCTTGAACACGGGTTTTTCTTGACTAGCACCTGATTGGACACTTGTCTCGGCGCTGGCGCTGAAATAGTGATGTCATCAGATGTTGCCTGGCGTGGTCATCGTGGTCAGATGCAATGGCGCACTGGAAGGATGAAGAGGTGCGTGAACTGCTGCACATTAGAGGGCAACAAATAAGACAACAAATATCAGGGACAGTGAAAGACGCCCTTATTTATTCCAAAATTGTTATGCTGTTAGTAAAAAGGGGTAAAAAGCTTTACGAAAGCAAGATGCACAGAGGAAAAGTGGAGCCGGGCGCCTTAACTGGCCACTTTACGACCTTTGCTACAGTGTATTCGGCAATTCCGCGACATGCGAGCCTGTGGCGTTGTCATCATCCTTAATGGCATCCAAGGAGAATACAGCAAGATGCAGCATGCCATCTCGACCCACTTTGCTGGAGTTGTTTGAGGACACACCACTTGATTCCTCATGTGCAGAGGACGAAAGTTCGGTTGACGACAGTTCCTTTGCGCACAGTCCAACAGAATCCACGCCAGCATGTGCTCCGCACACAGACGTCGTCTACCCAGGAAGATCCGGAAGCAGCAACTGAATTTCGAGGGAATGGTAAGTCCTTCCAGTTTTAAATAGTGGAAATGTAGTTCACAATGTAGTTAGTGGGTGTCCATATTGTCAATATGTGTTGGCCTAGGATGCATTTTTCCCTTATTTCGTATAGTCCTCTATTGCGTAGTAAAATCCAAATTGTTAAAAGTCCAATAGCTCATTTTATGTGCTATTTTTACAAGAAAAATGATTAAAACAATGTAAAAACAATCACATATAATAAAAGTAAACGCAGAAGCAGCACAGAGAATAAATAAACATAGCAATGGAAAAAGGTTATAATTTGCAAACGTGTCGCAGTGTGCAACAAACGCAAGAGAATTAAGGCCTCAAGCATAATGGATTGCAACACTGCTTTTTGCTCTTGCACCAGAACATGATAAACACACATTGTTTTTGATAACTATACTAAAATTATGTCTTTCTTTTTATACAGTTTTTAATGTTCCCCAAAAAAGAAAATAAAGCAATGACAGCAGTAATGTTCGAGCAATTGTCAGAAATGGACAAAGTGATGCAGCTGCAGGAGGGTCGTATGAACTGCTTTTTCGAACAGGAACGCCAGCTACAGCAGACCTTTCTAGACCGCATTACAAGCATCAACAGAGAAAACAGGGAGGCTAACATGGTTTCATGCAGGAAATAATTCAGTCAATGCGGTGCAGCCACCATGTCCCCACTCCGCCAACCCCGTCCCCGCCTCCAACTCCACCCGCCTGGAATGCCCATGCTGAGGCACCCTCCTGGAATGCCCATGCTGAGGCACCCGCCTGGAATGACCATGCTGAGGCACCCGCCTGGAATGACCATGCTGAGGCACCCGCCTGGAATGACCATGCTGAGGCACCCGGCTGGAATGACCATGCTGAGGCAAACCACGGTGCCCACAGAGGTCATGTATATGAATCCCAGCAGGAGGAATATGTTGCAAGTACCCAACATCAACCAACATATAGTGGTGCGCCGCCCCCTTTGGCTGTTACATCTGCCGCGCAATACACAAATGCATCCTTTACACCACAGCAACGGCCATCTGCAGCGCAACAGCCAAGTTCCTCCTTTACCCAACATCATCCGTCATTCAGTGGTACTCCGGCCCCCTTGGCTGCAACACCTGGTGCGCAATACACAAATGCTTCCTTTAAGCTACAGCAACCGCTATCTGCTGCACAACACCCAAGCTCCTCCTTTACCCAACATCATCCGTCATTCAGTGGTACTCCGGCCCCCTTGGCTGCAACACCTGGTGCTTCCTTTACCCAACAGCAACCGTCATCTGCTGCGCAACACCCAAGCCCCTCCTTTAACCAACATCATCTGCCATCTGCTGTGCAACACACTAGTGCATCCTATACAGGAATGCGCCATCAACCACACCCACAACATCAGCCACGATGTACCTTCACAGGACATTTCTTATTGCGAGTTATAACTTTGTATTTCTAATGTTATTGAAACATATGTTTTGCACTATCATTAGTGGTGCCTTAAGAAATATTAAGGCATCAAGACCGTCTTATATTTGTTAGAAATGTTTATGTTATATATGTTATTACAACATATCTTTAGCACTTTGATACATGGTGCCTTAAGAAATATTAAGGCATAAAGCCTGTGTTCTAGTTGTTATAAATGTTTATGTTATTAGAACATATGTTTAGCACTTTCAAACATGCTGTCTTAAGAAATAAAGCCTGTGGTATATTTGTTATTGATGTTTTTAACACTCTACCATGTTTGCACTAGTTAATGGCAATAATTAGCTATGCAAAAAAAAATTTGTGGTCAATAAAAACACTTGTGATCCACAAAAACAGGACTTAATTTATTATGAATTACACAATGGAAAAAAGGTTTTGGGAAAGGGTAGATCTAATCAGTTCAACGTTAGAGGTGGGACGTTCAAATTCTCTTATATCAGATTCAGGGGTCTCCAGTTCATTGTAGTCCATAAGGTTCCACTCAGGTAAAAACTGGTCCTTCTGAATCTCGCAGATGTTGTGCAATATACAACAGACAGCCACCATGTGAGGCACTAAGTGATTGTCTATATCACAGCGTTTCATTAAACACCGCCATCTGCCTTTTAAACGTCCAAAAGCATTCTCCACCATCATTCTAGCGGAGCTTAGACTGTGTGTAAATCGCACTTGTTCCGGAGAGAGTTGATGGTGCTGGGTGTAGCCCTTCATAAGCCATCTTCGCAAAGGGTAGGCAGTATCTCCAATGATATGCACTGGGATCTCTACGCCGTTAACAATGATGGACTTCTGCAAAGCAAGAGAAAAGGGGTTACTACAGAAAAAAGGTTTTCAGCACGTTATACAATGCCTACAATGGCAACTGAACACACTCTGACTTTTTAAAATTAAAAAAAGACATATTACTTGTCACAACAATTACAGGGCCTACACCATAAATAAGATACCAGGTACTACAAGCGAGAAGGCCTATTGCATTGTAGTTCCAGAACAGGCCTTCCTGCATGCATAATCCTGTAATATATTTGGTGTTAATAGCAGTTAATGACCCAACAAATACGAAAAAAATGTCACTTTACATCTCTCGGAAACAAGTATCCATCTCTTTCCACGTCAGCCACATGGTACAGGTCTGAATTAGACAACACGCGGGCATCGTGGGAACGTCCCGGCCAGCCAATAAATACATCGGTGAAACTATGGGGAGAAATGTATTTTGCATAAATTACATTAATGTTCAAAAAAACATACGCAAAACATTAACAAAACATATATTGCATAAACCACTTACCAATACTTATGATCCACAACAGCCTGAAGAATTATAGAATGCCAGCCTTTGCGATTATTGTAATCCGCAGGGTTCTGTCCCAGAGCTAAGATGTGTGTACAGTCTATGGCTCCAGCACACTGGGGATAACCGCATCTCAAGAAGCCGGCTACAGTTCCATCCAGGCGCTGGCCGTGAGGCAAACAGATGAACCGATGGTACAGTACTTCCAGTATTGTGTCTGTGACTTCACGCACAAGCTTGCACACGGTGGAAATGCCTATGCCAAACATACTTGCGATAGTGCGGTACTCGCCTGGGGTAGTATACCACCACAACACTATGGCAAGCCTCCTCCATGGTGGGATGGGAACCCGGAATCTTGTGTGCTATCTGGATAATGCAGGGGAAATGAGGTCCAACACATACTTGAAGGTCGCACGTGACATACGAAAGTGCACCATCCACTGTTGGTCTTCAAAGGCTTCCACAGTCGCCCAGAAAGCTTCACCGTGACCACGGTCTCTGGCCCACAAACTTCGATCTGTCAATGTGCTGAACCTCAAGATAGACATGAGGCTGGACCTGATGTTTGACCTCCTCCTGCGCAAATACTGATGCCGAGTGTGTTGCCTCTGCGCCCACAATTGCGCCCTTCTCCTCTGCAAATCACAGTGCAACATCTGGCACAGTGTCAACAGCTGGAACAAGCTTTCATTTGCTGTTGAAAACAGCAAAACACACCACAAAACCATGATGTCAGGGTTACAGAGCACTAGCTCGTCAGCCATCATCAAGGACAGTGGATATAAAATGGCCACTTGATGCTGTCATCATCAGTATGTGCAACAGTAATGTCCCCTTTTAATGACATCAGTTTTATAAGCCAATCAAAGCTACTATTTGGAATGATTGACAGTTTACTTTAAGGGCAGACCCGGGTTATTTGGTGGTAATGTGAAAGGGACAGACCCGGGAAATTCCCAGGTTTTTGGTGGACTTTGAGAATGACACGGCAATGCTCCCAGAAAAAACCCGGTACAAAATACCGGGTTTTTCACAGGTGGTGATGTGAAAGTGGTATTAATTTCAAGCTCTTTCTTAAGTCTGGATCCAGCCCAAAGTCACTTTGTCAAATCTAGGACCAATACTGAACTTATCCAATCAGAGCCACTTTGGACTTTGGAAACCAGGATGGAGATCAGTCATGTATATTTTTATTCAGAGAAGAGTAACTGAAATAATCTTTTACCTGCCATGAGATGCCTTAGAGAACTGAGAAATATATAAGTATGTGGAAAATTATAACTACCAAAAATTTCTTTTATGGGTCTGATTAATGAGGAGAATCTTTCTCCTGGTATAGTTCCTCTTTCATGGCTTGAGGTATGGTCCAGCATTTTAGTTAAAATTTGTTGGATCTTTAGGTTTCACACCAGCCAGAGGAATTTAGAAATACATACATCACATTCCAGGATTTGGCCGCACACTATACAAATGCTTTATGCAGCAATGGGATCATTGACAAATTTTCCAACTTTGTTCATTTACAGTGTAAAAAAAAAATCTTATATGTTAAAGGAAAATAGTTGGCCAGAAACCTATTGAACTTAACACATTTTTGGAGTTTCTCAGCAGAGCTTGAAATTGTGACATCTAACATTCCAGAAAGTCATTAACTGCTAGGGATGGAGAGATAGACAGTTAGATGGACAGAGACAGACAGATAGAGACAGGTAAATACAGGTTACGGGATGCGATTTATGCAAATTGCATCATTAAGCTCCACCTCTGACTATCAATTATCCCTTTCAGGGTTTCATAGGGACAGGGGTGTGGCTTGTTGATGCAATTTGCTTCATCAAGTCCCTCCCTGTCCCTAGCAACACTAGTAAACCAGTGTTACTAGGCAGGGCAGCAGGACATGAGGCCATGGTTTTATGGAAACCACAAGCCTCAAGTCCCTTGTGGGAGATTTGCCAACTCTCCTGAGATACAAGAACTGCCCGAATTTAGGGAGTCTCCCGGGATATGATATGATATGATATGATATGGATATGTGATAGATAGATAGATAGATAGATAGATAGATAGATAGATAGATAGATATGAGATAGATAGATAGATAGATATGAGATAGATAGATAGATAGATAGATAGATAGATAG
>WWET01003088.1:44693-57257 GCA_011038615.1 Limnodynastes dumerilii | reverse complement strand
GTTGAGTTGAGCAGGATGGAATAGAATGCAGAGCAGGGGTTCTGTAATGTTGAGCAGGATGGTATAGAATGCAGAGCAGTATTCTGTTGAGCAGGAGATGCAGAGCAGGTGTTCTGGAATGATGAGCAGGATGGTACAGAATGCAGAGCAGGTGTTCTGTAAGTTTGAGCAGGATGGTATAGAATGCAGAGCAGTATTCTGGAATGTTGAGCAGGATGGTACAGAATGCAGAGCAGGTGTTCTGGAATGTTGAGCAGGATGGTACATTATGCAGAGCAGGTGTTCTGGAATGATGAGCAGGATGGTACAGAATGCAGAGCAGGTGTTCTGGAATGATGAGCAGGATGGTACAGAATGCAGAGCAGGTGTTCTAGAATGTTGAGCAGGATGGTACAGAATGCAGAGCAGGTGTTCTAGAATGTTGAGCAGGATGGTACAGAATGTAGAGCAGGTGTTCTGGAATGTTGAGCAGGATGGTACAGAATACAAATCATATGTTCTAGAATATTAAGCAAGATAGTACAGAATGCAGAGCAGGTGTTCTGAAATGTTGAGCAGGATGGTATAGAATGCAGAGCAGGTATTCTGGAATGTTGAGCAGGATGGTACAGAATACAGAGCAGGTGTTCTGGAATGTTGAGCAGGATGATACAGAATGTGGAGCAAGTGTCCTGGAATGTTAAGCGGGATGGTATAGAATGCAGAGCAGGTGTTCTGGAATGTTGAGCAGGATGATACAGAATGCGGAGCAAATGTTCTGGAATGTTGAGCAGGATGGTAAAGAATGCAGAGCAGGTGTTCTAGAATGTTGAGCAGGATGGTACAAAATGCAGGTCAGGTGTTCTGGAATGTTGAGCAAGATGTACAGCAATGCTGAGGGGAATGTGTCAGAATGCTGTGAAGGATGAATCGGAAGTTGCGCAGAGTGCGCCAGTATGCTGAGCAGGATGTACTAGAATGCTGCGCAGGATGTGCTGGAATGCTGAGCAGGATGTTCTGTAGTGTTGAGAGTGCACAAGGAATTTCAAGGAGTAGGTACAGGAATCCTCAGGGAGATACCAGAATTGTCCACACAAAATACCAGGAGGAATTCACAGGGAAATGCACTTGAGCCCAGCTCCGTCTGGGCTGTCATTCAGCCCGTGTAATAAAAAAAGATACAAGAACAGGCAGCGCAGGGGCAGCCTCCAGGGGGCCTCAGTCTCCCTGCAGTTTGGAAACGCTTGTAAAAGTTTGGAGATGGCTGCACTGGGTAAGTAAATAAGTGTGTGTCTCTCTCCAAAGTTGTGTGTGTCTCTCCAGTTTGTGTGTGTGTGTATCTCCACAGTTTGTTTGTGTGTGTGTGTGTGTGTGTGTCTCTCCACAGTTTATGTGTCTCTCTCCACAGTTTGTGTGTGTGTATATGTGTGTGTGTCTCTCCACAGACAGTGTGTGTCTCTCCACAGTTCGTGTGTGCATGTCTCTCCACAGTTTGTGTGTGTCTCTCCACAGTTTGTGTGTGTGTGTCTCTCCACAGTTTGTGTGTGTGTGTGTGTGTGTCTCCACAGTTTGTGTGTGTGTCTCTCCACAGTTTGTGTGTGGGTGCGTCTCCACAGTTTGTGTGTGTGTGTGTGTGTGTGTGTGTGTCTCTCCACAGTGTGTGTGTGTCTCTCCACAGTTTGTGTCTCTCCACAGTTTGTGTGTGTGTCTCTCCACAGTTTGTGTGTGTGTCTCTCTCCACAGTTTGTGTGTGTCCACAGTTTGTGTGTGTGTGTGTCTCCACAGTTTGTGTGTGTCTCTCCACAGTTTGTGTGTGTGTCTCTCTCCACAGCTTGTGTGTGTGTTTCTCCACAGTTTGTGTGTGTTTGTCTCTCCACAGTTTTTGTGTGTGTCTCTCTCCACAGTTTGTGTGTGTTTCTCACCACAGTTTGTGTGTGGGTGTGTGTGTGTGTGTGTCTCTCTATAGTTGTGTGTGTGCGTGTCTCTCCACAGTTTGTGTGTGGGTGTGTGTGTCTCTCCATAGTTGTGTGTGTGTGCGTGTCTCTCCACAGTTTGTGTGTGTGTGTATGTGTACAGTTTATGTTAAGAACGTCATTCAACGCCATTCAAAATTATCTCTGTCCTCTTTATGACCAAACTCCATTAGTACCCTCAGATCACTATATGCCCTATAGCAATGTCACCACATCGTTATATGACTTGCTATTGCCAACTACCCTCAGATATGCACATCACCACTTCTTCATGCCACTCAGATATCCCCCTAACTGCAAACTACAGAGCTTTCTCTCTTCATTATGCCTCATAACCTCATTACATAAATTTAGTGGGTGCAAAGATAGTGACTCAATTGGGTTTACCCCTCGCCTGCTTGTCTTGTAGTAGACACAGTCCAGCTCCCACTGTAGTTATTCCATTAGATGCCTCTTTATTACCTGCATATTCATGGACATGAAACAAAGATAATAGAAATCTTTACTCACCATGAATAGTAATGGTTATCCCTAATTTTATTGCAAATTTTGAGACTATATTATTAACAAACGGCGTTGCACTATTACTACGCATGCGCAGTTTTGCGAATTTTCTAGGATCTTAAATATACGCTCCTAAGTGCCGTGGAAATCGTATCTCTGAATCAGGCCCTATATTATTAACAAATGTAATCAGTACAATAATAATAATAATAATTATTATTATTATTATTATCCCTCATACCTTGCACAGAACCCCCACAGGGATGTATCCAAAATACATGACTGGATGACTAGCCCATCATGTGGTAGACACAGGAACTCCATACATGCCATCTCATGCCAAGCCATCAGAAGGAACATCCTCAAGATGTCATCTCCTGTTGGCATAAGACAAAAGCTGTTGGATCCCAAGGGATGTCTTCCTTTCCCTTTTTATTTTTGATTTATTTTAATATGTTTGCAGTTATAAAAAGATAACCAATTTCCTTCCAACTGTGCCCCTTGGGTACATGGTGTTCCCTGACTGCACCAAGTAAACACGACATTGACCATTATGAAACCACTGATGGTAAATGTTTAGTACACAAACACATTTGTGAAACTCTGCTGCTGGTGACAATTCATACGATTTATCCCAGGACTGGCACCCTAAGATGCCACCTAAACTCGTGTGCTGGTAGCGCCAAGTGCAGTTCAAATGATAGGAACAAGGGAGCGGATTCAGACCCTTTCATGCTTACCGTGTGTGCGGGGGTCTGTAACTACGCATGGAAGAGGGGAGTAAACTCCTCTGTCACTCACCTCTGTTGTGCAGAGTTATGGACACTTATGTGTGCTTAATCCAGCCTTAACTTCACCGCATGGATCTGCGCCCATACGAACGCAGATCCATGCACAGCTGCATATTGCCGGCCCGTTTGCCATATCTGCATGCCAAAGCCCACCCTGTCGGATGACTCTTCATAAAGATCCGTTGCATAACATCTGGCGCACGCATATACGCAGATGTTACATGAAAGGTGACCTACACAACAGGCTTTCGTAAGTCCCCTTGCGGTATTAGCTGTGAATGCGGCCCAAGTTGTGCAAATAGACAGCTAAAAATTTTACATGAAACTAAAATATTATAGGCCCATATTCAGAGTACCGGATGTATAATATATACCAACAGGGTGTTTAGCGTGCACAGTAGTAAAAATCACTAAACACCGGACATATATGTTATACGTCCGGTACTCTGAATACGGGCCATAATGCTAAAATGCATTTAGACCATGGTTGCCTACTTTTGCAAATGAATATCAGGGAGATTGCAAGAGCACTATCAAGGCGCTGCACCAAAGGGGTGTGTCCTGTAGCACCAAAGAGGTGTGTCCTGTGAATAGCTCCACCCATAGGTGTATCTAGCACTGCCAGGAAAACTATTTTACAAGAAAAATGTCAGTATTTATTGATTATTAAATGGTCAGTGAATACTTTCATATTAAATTGTCAGTGAATACTTTCATTACTATCTTTATAGAAAAGCTAAAAGTGACGCTGCAGCTGATTAACAAGATTCTTTCATTACATCTTGGCCTCCATGAAATTGGTCATCTCCATAGACCTCAATGGATGAAATTAGAATCAGGGAAATTACCAAACACTTCAGGGAGTCAGGGAGATCACCCAATCTTCAGGGAGTATCCCTGATATTCAGGGAGAGTTGGCAACTATGATTTAGACCGTATTCAAACTTAAGTGTAAAATGCGTACGCACGGATTCACAAATATACGCGCCTACATGGCATGGCAACACCCATGACACTCCCCTCACACTTACGGAATTTAGCAGACTTCCGCCACCTTGGGACAACCTTAACTCTACGTGCGTATATTTGTGCTTAAGTTGCTTAGGTATGTGCCCACATTCCTAACCGCGCCCATATTAGGCCACTAAAATGCCTCCCCCCACTCACTTTCACGTAACTTCATACGTATGGAGGATGGCCACGCCCCTTCTGACGTATCTCACTAAGCACGGATTTGAAGTCCGCGCCTAATGGATTTCCATGCTGAAATCCTACGTAGTATGCGTAAGAAAGTTACTATGAATGCGCAGTTTATCCGATCCTAAAAATATGCATGGAAAAATGTGAAATACGCACTTTCTTAAGTGTGAATCCGGTCCTTTATGTTTAACTGTAAGGAGACTGCTCACTTCCCTGTGTAGGCGTGGAATTGAAGCGGACTATCCACTCTTTCACATTGCACACTTGTACTTTTTTGTTCTTCTTATTTTTAATTTCTGACATCATTTCACAAATGTATTTTCAAGGTGTAAAAACAAACTGTAAAATTCAGAGACAAAAGCTGCACGTGTAATTCACACTCCTGAGGGTTATCTCCAGTGACAGGAGAGCGTTGTGCTCTGTGTGACTTTTTATAAGCTGATGTCTGTGGCCTTTTCTGTGACTTTCAAAGGTACGGAGCAGAGCCTGGCTGCAGGGTTAATGTGCGCAGCATGTAATGTTCCCGAATGAAGAAGAGCATGATGGGAATGGAACATAATGTTGCCACAGGCTGGGAAATAAATCAGTAACGTCATGATTAAGGAGACATGGCAGCAAATGCTTAGGGGGTATTTGGTATCATAAGTGTGTAGGGTGATCAGTGACACACAGTTAGCACAACTTCAACAAAATTGTGAAAACCTGTACAATGACACACTGTAGAGGATTGTTGTAGTTTATGGTATTGACATCAATCTCAAAGTATCAATGAGCTGTCACTTCAAGGGCTCTTTGATACTTTTTATTATTAAATAAACTAGCCATATGATAAAAGAGATGATTGTCAGAAATTCGGCCTGATTATTGCGTAATAGAGAGACTAGATTTACTAAACTGCAGGAAAGGAAAAGTGGAGCTGTTGCCTATAGCAACCAATCAGAGTCCAGCTCTCACTTTGCTATTACATACTAGAGAATGTCAGCTATGGGACATCTCCACTTTTCCTTTCTTGCAGCTTAGTAAATCAAACCACCACTGGCAGTATAATACCATATACCTGAGGACATAATTATTAAAATATCTTGGGGGCTAAATAGCATGTAGAAAATGCAGCATACACTGCAAAATATATGCAAAAATATATAAACAACAACAAAAACACCGAAAATATATACCATATAATACTTGATACTCGTCCAAAAACGGTTGAAAACAACTGGTGCAGTGTATGACATCAATCGATTAATTCAGAATTTCTAAGTGATCTGAAGTCCTATAAGAATATGAGGAACGTTATGTTAGTTGCAGAGTGACAAAATGCTTACACTTCATAACCTCAGCCAGCTCTAGTGTAACACGAAGGCTGGCATTCTAATAAGGGTTACAAATCATGAAAATTATGCTTGTTTAATAATTATATACATGTGGTAGGAAGCAGAATCACTACTATCAGAGCCAAATTAAGAGAGGGTTGCCGACTCTCCCAGGATTTGGGTAGTTCTCCCGGTATCCCGGGAGAGCCGGCAAAGCTCCCGTAAGTCCCGACCAGTTTAATTACAACTATAAAATCCCTAAATCCATAAATCGCGTCATTAAGCCCCGCCCCTTGCAGCAAGCCAAGATTTACAAAGTCAGCAACCCTAAGAACTCATGCGGCCCTAGTCAAATTACAAGATTGGGCCCATGTCCCCCAGGGCCAGTTTCCCAGCTAGACAACTATACACCAACTTAAAATAATATAATAAAAATGTGCACCTATTACAATATTGGCCCATGTTATTATATTTCTTTCCCATATATTAATTACAGAATTGATACATTAATTAAAAGGTAAAACCTGACTAAAACCACAAAATATTTATGAAATTACCATTCAAAACAAAGAAAAAATTGCCCCCTCACCTCACAGCAGCCAGAAAAAAATGAATAAAGTATCTATGAATTCTGTTGCACTTCATCATTTTATTCAAGTTTTGTCTGTATAGTGACCTAAAATTTTGTGTGGGGGATATAATTATGTAGTAAAATGTCCACCTATTACAATATCACTGAACATTTTATATTATTTTTCCCCTTGTAGTAATTTCACAAATGATATAATAATATAAATACAAAATTTGAAAAAAATTATGAAGCGCATAACACAATTCATCATTATTTTATTCAGATTGTGTCTGTATAAGCTGTCAGGTCATTTTTATTTTCCCATATTAATTACACAATAGATTCATGACTATATTGCACGCCGCTTGTCACTCCCCTCTCTCGTGCGGGCATTATGGCAGCTTACTCTGCCATAAGCCTGAATTAATTCTGTCGTGCGGATCAGCGGTACGTACGACCGCTGATCCGCAAAAGTGTGGGAGTCCCCTCCCACACTGTACACTTTGCATGCTCCCCCTGCCCGCTTTAATGGGTGGAGGGGAAGCACAGCCCATTTCAGAGGAACAAAGTTCCATCCGATTGTTTGTACGCTAGTATTACTATCGTAACCCTAGCGTAACATCAGTAGAGTCAGGCCACTTCCGTACCTTGCGTGCGTAAGTGACCTGACGTTATCAGGTCTGGATTCGGTCCGTTATCTGTACATTGACCTAAACTATACAATAACTTTGTGAAGAAAATACTATTATAAATTTTAACACATATCACAATACTAGCGTCCTTATGTTATTTCCCACATGGTAATTAAACCATTTTTAGTATAATATACAGACAACAACCTATATTGTCAAATAAATAAAAATGGGCACCTTTTACCTAGCAGCATCTAATTAGGACTATATGGGTGGGGTTTGCCGGTACAATGGTCTCTTTTCCGAAAGACCATCGTATGGCAGCTATTCAATGGCAGTTAAATAGCGATTGCTGGCAATTGGCGCAGGCTCCATTCTCAGTTTGAAGAGACAAAGCAATTGATCCCTGGAGCACCGAACACAGTGTTCTGAAAGGTAAGTAAAAAAAAAATCTAACCTCAACCCTTTCCTTAATTCTTACCCTAACACTCCCCTTCCATGACCCAAACCCTAATCCTTCCTTCCCCGCAGCCTGACCCTAACCCTCTCTTCCCTGCAGCCTGACCCTAAACCTCCCCATCCATGACCCAAACCCTAATCTTTCCTTCCCTGCAGCCTGATCCTAACCCTCTCTTCCCCGCAGCCTGATCCTAACCCTCCCTTCCCCGCAGCCTGATCCTAACCCTCTCTTCCGATCTCCCTAGTACAGGACATTTCACGGGGTCTGTAGCCCTGCACACACCTCCTACCACCTGATATCTAGCGGTTTCCTAGCCTGCATCATCATGCTAGAAAAGCAAAGATATGCATGGGATTGATTCGCTTGCTGTTGTCATGGTGCCTGATTACACCCAACACTTCAGCACAGAGATGGCAGCCTCTATGTCCCACTCTCCTCCTGCGTCCTGTCACCTTCTCTGCATACACCCGAATCTGGGCGGGAAAAGACGCACCACTCCTGGCTCCACTCACCACAACACAGGGGCTCGCCATGTCTGCTCTGCCCAGGAAAGCTGCAAGCATGGAAGGAAGAGAAGTGAGAAACGGTCCGTGTCCTGCACCTGGTACAGCTCACTGCACCTACACAAGGCCGCAGTCTGTAGCTCACACACATGGCCTGATGGAAATAATTGTTATAATTATTGCATTATTTTGTTAGGTAGTAAGTAAAAATATCCCATTTACATGTAGTAAGTCGAAAATGTAGTCGGCATAATTTGGGACCGGCTTTCGGAGGAGTGCCCACTTCCTCCGACCCTCAGCACCTTCTCTGTCTCTTACCCGACACCTCCGTTGCCTTCCTCAGTAAAACAGCGCCGTCTCTGCTATCGCCACAGCCTTTAGTACTCAATCTCTGTCAAAAACTCACTCTTGTTCCCTTGCTCGGTCTGTTTCTCCGACTCCTTCTGCCCTTTCCGACAGCTCTCTTTCAATGATCCCACTCAGCTGCACAACCTCTCTCTTAATATCTCAATCCTTTTCTGCACACACTCTGGCCCTCTCTCGATAACTCCGCCTGTCATTACACTGCTTTCCGTCTCTGTCTTCCTGTTATGTCTCTCCTCACACAGACACATGAAGTCTCTCAGCGGTACCTCACACCAACTGCCAACCTCAATGGACTCTGCCTGATCCTTCCAGAAGCTCCTCACGCTCCAACGCATGCCCCTGTCAGCTGGCTGTTGCCTAGCAACAGCCTCACACTAACTCTCACTGCTCGCACTGCCTAAAGCAGTGTTCCCCAACCTCAGTCCTCAGGGACCATTAACAGTGCATGTTTTCCAGGTGTCACTGCTGGAGCACAGGTGTGTTCATTACTAACTCACATTTTAAAAGCTCCACAGGTGCTGCTCATTATATCACTTGTGATTCTTTAAGGAAACCTAGAAATATATGGACTGTTAGTGGTCCCTGAGGACTGAGGTTGGGGAACACTGAACTAACTGATACTTAAAAAACTATTTGTCTCTTCAACAATGGTGGTTTACCATAGTAGCTGACAGTTGGAAACTGAGAAGCGGAGTCATTTGTACCTAATGGAATGGGTCATGACTGGGTATATAAAATAACTGCCTATTCGAAATAGAGACAGCTGAAAGAGGACTTTCGGCTGTCTTTACTTCTGAAAGACAGCCATCGTGCCGAGGACTCCCACCGGTCTATATTAACCTATAAACTGATTTGCACAACCACCATTTTGTGTAACTTTTATGTAGTTATTATATTAGGGCCTTTTGTATATAGAAATGGGATCTCAATGCAGATTCCATTTTTTCATCATTTGGTAAAAAGTATAACTGTTTCCTTATAATTCTCTCTCTTTTTTTGTTCCTCTATCTGAATTGTGTCATGTCTGCTGCCCATATTGTTACCACTTACATCATATCAGTCAGATGTTTAGTGATCCCCAAATCTGCAAGGCCTGGCTTGTGGAAAATGCTGCTACAATAACAATGGCTTCTCAGTGATCGGTGATATATGCCAGATGGTCCCACGTCTAGTTTGTTATATTTGGCAAACTGTTTTGAAGCAAAAAAAATCTTGTTTATTCTTAAAATCTAACACACTCTGTATATCATATGTTTCTTGTTCATGATTTGTCATTTAATTAGACTTGTGCTGTCTAACAACAATTGGAAAAGTTTGACAAACTTTCTTTACTGTGTGAAATTTTACAAATGGAAAAGAACCATATTGTTACAATGATCATACAGTAATAGTGTCATATTTTATAAGGTTAATTTACGAACATCCCCAGTCTAAAAGAGATTTTCCTATAAAATGGTTTTATAGTTATTTTGTCTGTGCTTATTGTTTTTAGATTTTTAGTTCAAAGTATGCAGTGCTTTTGTAGTCTTAGCTGCTCTGAAGAATTTACTGATAGTTTATAAGTATATTGCAGTGTATTTTCCTGGCAACTGACATAATGCCTTGATAGCCAGGGGCATCACATCATGAATAAACCCTGGTCAATAACCTGGGTCATCTCCCCAGCAGCCTCCTATTAGGAGTAACCTGGTGTCTGTTGGATTGTTCAGAAATTCTGATTAAGAAGATTATTGGTTCAGGGCAGTTCTGAACCATTACAAAAAAACTGTACCATACACTGGGCATGCCATACACTGGACATGCCATACACTGGACATGCCATACAGTGGACATGCCATACACTGGGCATGCCATATATTGGGCATGCCATACATTGGACATGTCATACACTGGACATATCATACACTGGACATGTCATACACTGGGCATGCCATACACTGGGCATGCCATACATTGGACATGTCATACACTGGGCATGCAATACACTGGACATGTCATACACTGGGCATACTATACACTGGGCATGTCATACACTGGACATGTCATGCAATGGGCATGCTATGCACTGGGCATGTCATGCAATGGGCATGCCATACACTGGATATCCCATACAATGGGCATGCCATACACTGGACATGCCATACACTGGGCATGCCATACACTGGACATGCCATACACTGGGCATGCCATACACTGGGCATGTCATACACTGGGCATGCCATACACTGGACATCCCATACAATGGGCATGCCATACACTGGACATGCCATACACTGGGCAGATGATAAAGCAAGGTGGTGGGACCCAAGTCTGGATGGGGGAAAGGCAGTGGCATGCACCCCCTTGTTTGGCGTGTGCACAGTGCAGACAAACTGGCAGCTTAAAAGAGAGCTCAGCACTGTATGAGCGCTGGGTACTGTTATAGATATATTCCCAGCTCTCATACAGCCTCTGACAATCTGCTTGGAGTTCCATAAGTGCTGGGGTCTATTGCTACAGGCACCTCTCTCCTGTGGTCCCATAGCAGCCACACACACTGCACCCACGGTTGTTATGCCACTGTATACACAATACCAGGCCTAGCCAACCTGTGGCTCTCCAGCTGTTGTGAAACCCTGCACTGGCGGTTTGCAGTTATTAAGAAGTGCTGAGCACTGTTTTACGTTGCCAGCCTGAAAGCTTATCTGCACACTGACCACTGGCGACTGCACTACGCACACACCAGATGTGGGGTGTGCACCTCTGTGCCACAACCAGACTCAGGACCCACCTTCTTGCCATGGAGCCCAAGACTGAGGCCCTGCTGGTGCCCTATACCTAAACTGTTGCAGTTATTAGGAAATTCACGGTCTACAGCAGGCATAGGCAACCTGCGGCACTCCAGGTGCTGTGGAACCACAAGTCCCAGCATGCTTTACCTGCAAAAGCATAGCTGGTACCTAACAAGGTTTGATGGGAATTGTAGTTTTGCAACACCTGGAGAGTCGTAGGTTGCCTATGCTTGGTCTACAGTATAGATACATGACTGTGCCAGGTGCCAGATTAAGGTTTACTTGCATTGGAAGACATGCACAGAGCTTGGGCACTTGCAGATTATAATACAATTACAATAATCATTATTATATACAATTATAATAAGATCATAATAAAATGCAAATACCCAAAAAAATTGCTTTAAAATCTAAATGTGTGCAAACCGTGTAGTTCTAAAAGACATATATCCAAAAAAACGGGACTGATTACACACTTAAAGAAGATATATTTCAACAAATATCATTAGAAATATTCCAGGTAAACCTCTGAGATGTTACAGTGTTCATTATAGCACCCAGCACACCTATATCTATACCATTGGTCCTATATTTGAGCTGTGAGGTGACACTCTCCTTGGTGTCTACTCTGCAGCTTTTTAATTTCTAGCTTTTTAGTTCGAGTGCCCTCGAATTGTTTTGTCCTATTGCTAGACCCGTTCTACATGTTTTGCTTTTTCATGTATTTTTCATGTATTCAGTTGCGCCCTGGGCAGCGTTACCAGGATGTTCTTTTAAGAGTTGATTGGCAGAAGCTTTGGGCTTACTATTATAATGCTACTGTAACATCTGATTAAAACAACATTTTACTGTACATAAGGAAAGTTACCATCCTGCAAAATAAAAAAGCAGCCTCTCTGCATTTCCCACTTAGAAGTCAGTGAATACATAACAAGCAACACAAACTCTTTATGTCCCACATCAGAAGATTTTAATCAATATCACAAGTGAGGCATGTAGTCTATAAACAACAAATAGTGCCAGAACACAAGGAGAAGAGCTAGAAATGTTCATCTTAAGTGGAACCAATATGTCCTAATTTACATGCCTGTCATACGATCTTGGATGGTAATTTCATTACTTGGCTATGTAGTACATTTACGATTTACGTTGGACTCTATGAAATAGCTTTTATTCCAAGGCAGATGCTAACATGAAATTGGAATAACCCGTATTACACCATTCACTTGGCAAAATGTTCTCGTTGAAGTATATTTACAGGGTTTGCCACTGACTTCCACTTAAAGCAAAAGATTGAAAAGTGTAATAATTCTGTAAAAAAAACAAATACAAAAAACTACACTTTTATGGAACCACATCAAGGAATGTCACGATCCAGAGTTACGTGCATCAAGCCAATTACGCCCACAGGGTGCACATGCGCCCTCCAGATGTTACGCAAGTGTTATGTTAGTACAGAACATATATATATATATATATATATATATATATATCAGAGCAG
>WWET01003088.1:25073-41859 GCA_011038615.1 Limnodynastes dumerilii | reverse complement strand
GTGGGGGCCCCGGGGCGGCCGCCCCGATTGCCCCTATGGTGGATCCGGCCCTGTTCCCCATCATCATAACAGCGACTACACCACACTTCCACCCTCTTTCTATCTACCCCCAATTCTATACCCCTCTGACTTTCGCCTCAGATACCCCACCCTTATCTGGATGTAGACATGTTGGTCTATGTTAAAAAATTTTATACATATTGTAATATTTGCCCTTGGCTACTATTATTTTCTTTTTTGTTGTACTTTTGTAATGTACAGAGATTTGGGATGTCCCTGTTTATCCCAAACCTGAATAGTTTTACTGGGATAACCTGTATCGCCTCTGATGGGAGAATTCCAATATTTATTTTCCTCTCTCCTGTAAACAGTGAACCCTTTTCTATATATATCAGTATACTTGTCTCAGTATAGGGGAGAGAAGGGAATAAGTTCTTAGCCAAGTCCTTATTGTACAATTTCAATACCTTATTCCTCCTAATCCCAGAAGAGATGACTCCTGGATACCAGCAGCCACAATCTAATGCAGGCTACATACTGGAGATTGATCTGATGATTATTGTTCCGTTCCAATGATAACCAAAATCTCTCAAGTGTGTACAGTCAAACAATGCTGCAGAATTGTCTGAAACGGCAATGCCAATGATGTCCCAATGTTGTAGAAAGCTACAGTATGTACTCACACAATCTAAAGTGAAACAATTCCCATTCATACTTCTGCATAGAGCCACCTTGTGGGCAAGCATATCATTGCAGCAAAGATTTATTTGCACAGTTTGTGAAACGATCCACAGGAAACTAGAGCATACCCTACAACTGTACCTATATATCAGGTACCATACCATTTTTTAATGGTCTGTACTGGCTGAAAGGGCCTTGGTACCGGATTCTTACCCAGCAGTTCCCTGCCCCCTATATTCATCTTCCAGTCTTGCAGCATTTGATCACTATAGCAGAGCTGCGGGGACAGACTTCTACAGCTCTGCTAAAGTGACAAGACCCTCTCCTGTGAGTTCTTAGCTCAAATGATAAGATGTAAAATGAGATTTTACACATTATCATATATGCAAATGAGAGCAGATTAAAGCCACACCTATTTATGGTGCAAGCCACATCCCCTTCACACACACGTCCCACCAGGTGTACCAATTTACCATAAAAAAATGTTGTAGGGTTTGCTAGAGCAGTGTGTACATCAACCAGGTTAGCGCTATAATCGTTATTACAGATTTGAAAAGATCTCTAAAAACATCAGTAGCTTATTTATGCTATCTACGCACCATTTCTGTACGTAGAATGCGTAAGCGCAGTCTTTACAGAAATGGTACGTAGATAGCGTAAATAAGCTACTACGCATGCATAGTAGCTCAATTCTTAAAACAACGTACGTAAGATGAAAACTACGTAACTGTAAATCCAGACCCATATGTTCATGGTAAACTGGTGGAAGGAAAGTACTTGGCCATTTAATGGAGGAGGTTAAATAGTACCTAAGTACTACCCAAGGTGTAGCCTTGCCCTCTTCTTGTCTGTGCCCATGTCTGTTTTGGGACATAAACATCCAGGTGTCTGGATAATTGTCAGCGTCATTTCTCTCACAATAAATGTTGAAGACTAATTATGAGAACTAAACAGAGAAGAAATTCTCATTCAGCATGAATTTTGTTATGGAAAATGATAGCAAATAAATGATGTGCAATTTCCTGACTCTGTAACTACATGTATATTAGGCTGAATCAGTCTTTTTAGCTTATTTAGATTTTAGTTACGTGTTTGACAAACTATCCCAGACTACTTTATTTCATAAACGTGAAAATCTTAGGCTGTGACTCAGAGGTGTGATGGACAAATATCTGGCTGAAGATCAGGGTAGACATTTTTGTAGCAGCAGACAGTCTGGTAACAGGTAATTAGAGGGCCCTGGTCTAAGCTGTGATGGTCTAATTTAATGTAATATATGGAAGCGTATTTTTATACATTACGTTTAAGCGAATAAACGCACGTGTACGTACGTAATTACATACGCAAACGTAGTTCAGGATCTACCCCACAATCTCACATACACACACGGGTGTGGGTCCCCGCAAAGAAAATCTGAATTGCGAAAACTCTGATTTCTCCCAGCCAGCTGTGAACTGGCTGGGATTTCGATTGCATATGCCTCGAAGCACCGAAAGCTCCATTGTCCTAAAAGTAGTAAAAAAAATAGTCCCCCACTCCTTTCCCTAACCCTCCCCTCTCACTACCCTAACCTTAACTCTCCCTTCCTGGCAGCCTGAACCCTAACCCTCCCTTAATTGCAGCCTGACCCTAACCCTAATTCTAACCCCAACCCTAAACCCGCAGAGATCATTTACTTACCTGTTCCAGGTCCGGCGATAGCAGAAGCAGAGGTGCGGCGGAAGGATGGCGGAGGGATATCGCGCATTGCGAAAGTGAATGGGTGAAGTATGCCGAACAACATACTCACCCATTCACTAAAAAAAAGTAGAAAGCTGTAAGTATAGGAAAAAAGGGACATCCGAAAAGTAACTTTCGGATGTCCCTTTTTTCGAAATTCAGAATGTCGTTGTGGAGAGTGTAACCGCACACACACACCCACCCACACCTGTGGAACAAGGCGCTGCACACCCCCTAGATTTCAAATTTATTTGACAGTTAAACACATTTGTTCCTCCTTACAGGATGTCACTGCCTGTCAGAAGGAGAGACAGAGCTAAGCTGTTAGTTGCTGGAAGAATGTTCTCAACCCCTGAGCGCAGTTTACAAAAAACCTGCCAGCAGCTGACAGCATTGCCACTGTCCTTTGCTGTCAGGGAGAGGGAAAAGGTCTGGACAGATCCGAGACTTTGGGATTTAACTCAATGCTGTCAGGTGCTGGCAAATTATTTATAAATATGCTGATCACTGAGCCTCTGTGTGCTGAGCATTATCTATAAAGAACCTATGAGCTGCTGACCGCATAGTGATGGTGCTCCTGCATCCTACATCTGGCTGTGTTTTAGGGCTGCCACTGGGATGGTGCACAATCAAATCTCAAGATGGGTCCTCCCCAAAACACACAGCACCCAAGAATGGATAAGAACAAAATATTGGACTGTTCAGAAGTTGCCTTCTAAGGGCCTCATTTACAAAAAAAGATTTGTTAAAAATCACCATAAACCGTTTGATTTGACCCTCTAAACTCACATCACGGTATTCACAAAGGGTCAAATCGCATGATGTGTTTTAAAAAATCACCATGGCAAACATCGCTGGACAGAAATCGTCCAGATGTTTGCCATTCAAAACATAGAAAAAAAAATTGTTGTATTCACTAAAGGCGATTTGAAGAAATCGCCTTTAGTGCGACATGAAATCACAAAAAAAAAAAAATCGCAGCCTGGGAGGTGCGATTTTACTGTGATCTCGGGCCAGATTCAGAGCTCCAGATTCAGAGCCTCATGTCTCTGACCATCTTAAAACAACGTACGTAAGATGAAAACTAGGTAACTGTGAATCCGGACCAATCAAGTTTAATTTATGACAGGCTTTGTTTAATTAGGATAGGATATAAAAAAATGCCCAAGTCTGGATGATCACAACACACTCCTCCTGTGCACAAGACACACTTCCTTTGACTGAGCACAAGACTTGCTTCTTCTGGATAAGAAGATGCAGTTATTGGTCAGTAAATTGTTGCCCTTCACAGGACCAGAATGTTAGCTTCTCCTACAGTTTAGCTTTAATACCTCATAAATGGTTGGTTGTACATAAAATATATTGATTTTGAGGGTAATAGTAACACTAATCCTGTACACAATCAAAGTATGTCTACGTTACTATCCACGTTCCTTGATCAGTCACTAGTCATTTAGCTCAGTAAATCTCTCTTCTATCTTGAAGGAATGTTTTCTTTTCATACAGTATGTGTTGGCCAGAAGTTAGATTTAATAAAATCTACATGGGAATATGACTTCTTTAATGGGATTTCCAGTCCTGGAGCAGTTATGTCTTTTCAGATAATGTGAAAGAGGACTCCCACAACACACGGGGCTGCCAAAGGTTACTGCTACTAATGACCAGAAGTGCTCATATAAACGCTTAGAATAAATACTTCCTGTGTTTTCCTACTAGACTGTTTTGGAAGCCATATTTCTCACAGTTTTAATGATCTTGTTTTGAAATAATATTGGTTGGAAAACATTTTCTACATAGCAACCAGTGGCCAAAATGTTATTTATGATGTAAAGTAATAATAACACTGCTATTAATAATTGAGAAAAATGTGTTACATGCTGTTTTTATATTATTTTTATTATCACAATCATTGGCACAATGATGGAGTACAATTATTTAGGACCAATATTATATTGCATCTCTGACAAAAATTCTCCTAACCGCTCTGATACCAGATCTTCCACATACCTGGTCACCATGTCTTTGGGTGGCCAGGCCCAAACAGATGAACATACTCCATGGGCCAGATTTACTAAGCTGCGGGTTTGGAAAAGTGGAGATGTTGACCATAGCAACCAATCAGATTCAAGCTGACCTTCTAGGACCTCCTCCTAGAATATAATAGGAAAGTGAGAACTAGAATCCGATTGGTTGCTATGGGAAGCATCTGCACTTTTCCAAACCTGCAGCTTAGTAAATCTGGCCCCATGTTGCATTAGTGTTGCAGTGCTGTGGTCTTGCAGGGCTAATGATAAACTCATGATTGTCTTCTATGGACTCTGTGGATTCGAGCTTAAGCGATCATTAATGTTGAGCCTAGGGGCAATTTGACCCTTAAATCCGTGCATGTGCCCAGTACTATTTGTTTGCAAGAGTGCTGTGGCTTTGGGTAGAGAGGTAACATTTCCTCTATCTAGACAAGAGCTCTTTAGAAAATGGAAAATTCCTTAGGTACCTTTTCTGCTTAGTAACTGAGGACCTGATCCAGACTTCAAAGCGATAGCTGATTTACGCAAGCTGCAAGTCTGGAGATAGCACACCAAATAAAATATACATACTATAATATATGTAGAGTATGTCAGGGATTTGGAGATGCAGGACAGCTGTCAGGAAATAGGGGGCCGCAGTGCCCCAGACACTATGTGATGTCATTGGTGACGTTACATAGGAGTGTTGCGCTGTGGACCTGCTTTAACATCGGCCCGTGCACAGGGAAGTTGTTCTTTGCACATTGGACCGCTACTCGGCGGGTCCCCATCAGCTCCAGGCCTGGAACAATCTGTCTCACCCTGATAGTGGCCCTGTGGAGATGGCACACTATATGCTCTATACCCAGATATACCCCAAATATATTATAGTATGTGGTATGTCCAGACCCCAAATATACTGTACTCCACATGCAATACAAACATTTGGAAACCACTACTGCATTTGTCACTGAATTTCCCTCAAAAAGTGAATTATATTCAGGTCTCTGGACTTGATTCATGGTTAAGAAAATGCTACTTTTTAGGTACGTATATTTAAGAAGGGATGTGTAGTACCTTAATATACGCAATTTATGTAGGCCTTTTGAACGGGACAGCTCTGAATCACCATTACGAACCTATTTGTTCTAGGTTCATAATGACTTAAGAAGGAAGGGGCGTGTCAGAAAAAGTTAAGAAGGAATATAAGAAGATTGGGTGGAGGGAGGTATTTAAATGAGGAAATCTGGGCGCAGTTATGCAGAAATGTTCATAATTAGCCGCCCTACGCACACAACTAAGAACCTAAGGATAAGGGGAGTCGCCTTGCTACTAGTTGCGTATAATTAAGAACATAGGGCCTGATTCACAGTTAAGAGTGAGTTACTCTTTTACTCACTTTTCCAGCCCCTAACATGCCCCTCGTTTTTACGAGTGCCATAGGGCTACCTTATCTAACCGTGCCATGTCTGTATGGACATTGCCTCTCCCCACCTTCTACGCATGCATAGTAGGTAATTTCGGCAAAATATGCACTTAAGAAGCACAAGCTTCTTAAGTGTGAATCAGGCCCCTAAAGCCTTCTTAATCATGTATCATGTCCTCTATCTAGCATGTCTATTTACTACAAGTATAAGATGTAAACTGTACTATTTAGTATGCGATGGAATGAGGATGGAATTTATACCAATAACAACCCTTTGCCTCTTAGTTGTAAATGTATCACATCAAGTCATGCCAGCTGCAGCAAACGCTGAAGACATTAGATTCCTAAGGCATCTTTCTCAGCAGCTTGTGCAATAAGAATCCTTAATACAGTTTATTTAGGAACATGCGGTTTCTCATTGAACATTTCTCTGACAAATATTTTGCCTCAGGGATCACAATTTAAAATCTCAAACAATAAGTTGAGTGTGATTGAAATTCTTATTTTAATTATAGAAAACATTTGTGGTATGATATGTCAGACTATAAGATAAAAAATAATAATATAATATATGCTGCTATTAAAAGAAAGTTTTCATATATCTAAACATTAATAAAAAACAATAAGGAAAGTGACACATAAAAGAAGAATGAAAACGGGAATATATTGGGTTTTTTTTTAAATATAATAATTTCTAAATTATTTTTCTTTCTCAAATGTGTCGTCTCAAAAGACATATTGTGAGAACGGATCCTAATATAATAGTAAGACACTAGTGGACCTCTGCAATGCAGAAGCTATGGAGGCCCGCTATAGGGTCGCAGTGCAATCCTCATTAGCGGAAGTACAAGGGTAAACACACCCTTTACATTAAGCACTTTCAGCTACAAGGACCCTATCTTAACATTTACGCACCCGTGACACAGAAAATGGGGCCAGTGTATAAATGAGGATCGTATGAAAGGACTTGGCCAAGCCCTTTCTGTATGATTTAAATACCTCCCCCCCCTTCCACCATGTGGACATGCTATAAGCATACCACCCTGTCCTGCCCCACCTTCAGAATGACTTCCTCCAGCAAGGAAATCTGGATCTTGAGGATCCAGATTGATGGTGGAAGTTGGTAGAATGACGAATGTGGCTATTTTCTGCACGCAGCATGTGTAATGCAGGAAAAGGTATTGCCCTTACGTATGATCTTCCATTATGAACGAGTCCCTTATGCATAGGGGAATGTGCGCAAAGGTAAGGTTCAGGGCTCAGACGCTCCATATCTGGGAGGAGAGTGCATTACCCTCACACACATGGGTTCTAGGATCGCGCTTAGAATACGTGGAAACTTACATCAGGATCCAATAAATAATTTAAATTAAAGCCTTAAAGTTATATGTGGTATTATTTACGTCAGCCTTCTCAACTTTTTTTTTGCCATAGGAGAACCCTTTAAAAAAATTAAGTTTCGGGGAACCCCTGTGCAAAAATGATTGTAAAAGATATTCAAATACTGGGCCATATTCAGAGAACCGTTTTCACGGCGAGTTGCGTGTGTATTTTTGCGGTTTGACTGTGCATGCGTAGTAACTTTATTTTTTTTTTACGTAGACTATACACTAAGTGCCTCACAGACGGACTTGTGAATTGCACTTGGGTACATACAATCCGCACGTGAAAATTTTTATAAAAATGGGCGGGGGGAGGCATTTAAATGAAGGTACATGGGCGCAACTAACATGAATTGCACGTACAGATGACACATGAGCACTCAACTGCTGACGGATAGTTACAAGTGGTCTATGGACTTGTAAGTCACCGACAGCACGGCCGAGAGAGGGGGGTGTCATGGGTGTGAGGGGGTTTGGCCTGCACCGTCCGTGCGTATAACTGCGTTCTTTTAAGGAAACAGTTCTCTGAATACGGCCCATTGTTGGGAACGGTAGACCATAAAAAATCAAGATATTGCAACAATAGAGAATTACATAGAAGGCAGTCATTTGGTAACATATTAAAAAGGATGGTAACATGTCCCCTCTCACCTTTAAATTACTTACACGATCCTGTTACCTATAAATAGCTCCATAAACGCTGCTCCCAGCCCCTTCTCACCTTGAAATGTCACCACAAATGCGCATGGGAGGGATTTGGTATTCCTGAACGGATCTGGACCGCTGAGCCACTCATGTGACTTAAGGCTGCTCTATGGCAGTGTAAGTCACACAATTACCCGAGTGACAGGGGGAGTTCACTCCCCTCTCGTGTGAACCAACAGCTTTCCGTACGTGCGGGGTCTAGATCCGGTTCATAGTGTTAGGACATTGGTCGCCAGCAGCCACACTACCACTGCGCATACCCGCTGTCCTCCTGATTCACCTTCACACAGGCAGAGCAACAGCAGCGATACAACTATATCTCTATTATATAACAAAAGTTAACAGTCCTCAATTGGGGGCATAGAAGAATAAAAGCATAAGATAAGTCCCAAACACACCAGCAAATCTTTAAAGTCCAACTTGTCAATGTCCACTTGTACAATGGCCTTAGTAAATGTAATCCTTGCTCCTTTGAGGCTCTTTCTGATGGAGAGGTCTTGGTTACACAGAATCAGCAAAAAGATCTGGGAAGATCCAAAACTCTTGCAGCCGGAATATCTACTGGTAGAGCATGCCTGACCTGATAGGAGATATCAATCCCCAACACACAGCTCTACAGTACAAAATCAATTCCCAAATCTCCACTAAAAACCCCTCTATGGCTTTTTACCCAGAATACACCTCCACGCACTGAAGAAAGCCCCTCACAGTCCAGGCAGAGTGTTGGACTGGATTATAAACAGGTAAGTGACAGATGTCCATCAATGTCTAAGAGAAAACACAGCTCAGGACACCCCCCTGGTTTTGACTCCAGCCACTCTATGGCAGACCTGTGGCAAGCCTTTGATGCTGATAACCTCTGCCCTGCCCCTAGATATCAGATAAGGAGCAGTCACTCCCAGAATTAACCATTGCCAGTCATTTGTGATGTCACAGTTTCTTGTAGAGGAAGGAAGGGGAATAGATGCACCCAAAGTCCCCCTCATCTCTTCCTGTGGTCTGTAGGGAGGTATCACCATATATGGACTTCCTGCACACCATGTGACTGTAGACAAAGCTATTGTCAATGATAATAGACCTGTGTAATGAGATCTGATTATCCCAGCTGAAGACCCAACAAATAGTTGCTCTAACCATCTTATTGGACTTTTATTAGACAAATACCACACAATAAACATTGCTAGAACTACATGCTACATAATCCTATAAAACTATCACACATTGAACATCGCTTTTTAACACACTTCTATAACTACAGAAACGTCAAATGGTATATGCAAAGTATAATACACACAGACTATATATTCCCACAGGTCACAGATAGGAATGTGAAAATAAATGTCCAAGATGTCAGGGATAAAGTAATATGTCACAGGATCCCCATCCATTTCTTCACATGTAGCATGTGCATTTATATGGCAACAGAAAAGGGCCCTGTTATCACAGAAAGTAGATATCATGTCAATGCAATTACACGGCTGCTAGCGTTATCTCCATTAATGTTTTAAAATGAAACCATTTGTCTACTGCCTTCCACGTAATGACACAGTTATGCTCATATAAAGTAATAGAGAAGATGTGCAATACTGCTGCTGCCTCAGGCCATAGACTGATATCCTGCTTCTCTGCTCTGTAGAAATAGTGGGATTTTTTTAAAACTTCTCTTCAAGTCTAATTCAATTATTATTTGAGGCAAAATAAAATATTTACCATGAAAACAGCACAAACACTAACATAAGTCACTGCGTCGGTGTAAATGTCAAGAACTGGATCCAATGAAGTCATGTGGGCGCTGCATTACATGCTTCCAGTACGAATGTGGAAACACAGAAAGTCTTTTTGATGGCTGGGTGGGACAACACGCCGTGCGTACAGCGCATTCACATGGTGGGTGAGGTATTTAAATCATACAGCAAGGCCTTCACTCTTCCATGGGGCTGGTGTGTAAAAGTTAAGGTAGGGTCCAAGGTACAGAACGTACTTAGAGCAAAAAGTCTAAAAATCAAAGGTCAGGATCTTCCTTGTACCCCACAAACCTGGCTCCTTCCTCTCTTTCACCACTCTCCCCAGCAGCCAATAAGAAATTCTTATTCCAGCACCTCAGCATTCAGCCAAAGCACTCATCCTCTTTACTGAAATCCACTCCCCCTGCCCACAGTGAAGGAGTGGTCCATGGAGGATATCATATTCTCAGCCGCAGACAAACACAGTCTATGCAACAACATGGTTTCCATGGGTGGCGTTTAAGGAAACTCCTGACTTTCACGCCTACAATCCTTCCTAAGCTCCATAAGTCTCTTCGGCCTCATAACTGTTTTTTAGAATTTGAATCTCTCATACCTCCTGTACCTTGGAAGATCATGTCAACAAATCTTATTGCATTTTCTGACTGGGTCAGTAAAGTATTAGATAAAGGGGGAGCTGTAGACATAGCTTATTATATGTTAGTAAGGCTTTTGACACTGTGCCACATCGCAGACTGTTAAATAGGCTGGAAACTTTAGGGTTGGACTTAAAGCTAGTTGTATGGATACGATCTTGGTTACAGAATAGACAACAGAGGGTTGTAGTAAATGGAATCCCTTCTGGGGATGGTAATATAACCAGTGGAGTACCCCAGGGTTCGGTACTTGGACCAGTGCTATTTAATATCTTTATAGGTGATATTGCCTGTGGTATCGAGCAGAAAATATGCCTTTGCAGATGACACAAAGATATGTAACAGGGTAGACACGCCAGGTGGGGTACAGAAAATGAGGGATGATCTAGGTAGACTGGAGGAATAGTTAAGAGTGTGGCACAAAAACCCAAAAGCTCAATATATCATTAATGGCGCTACATTTGAAACTACTAAGGAGGAAAGGGATCTAGGAGTCATTATTTCATGTGACTTAAAGGTAGCCAAGCAATGTAACAAAGCAATGAGAAATGAAAGTCAGATGCTTGGTTGCATAGGGAGAGGAATTAGTAGCAGAAAGACAGAAGTAGTGATTTCCCTTTATAGATCGTTGGTACAACCTCACCTAGAATACTGTGTTCAGCTCTGGAGGCCAGAAAGACATCAATACATTTGAGACTGTGCAAAGAAGAGCAACTAAAAGGCTATAGGAACTACACATGTATAGCTTGGACAGAGAAGACAAGGGGGATATGATAGCAGCTTTCAAATACAAGTATCAAGGGTTGTGACCGGCTAGCGGAGGAGGCATTTTTCAATGGAAGAGGTGTAATAGAACACAAGGGCATGAATATAAACTGGAGGGCGGTAGATTCAGAAGAAATGTGCGGAACTTCACTGAAAGGTTGATAGATAAGTGGAATAGCCTCTCAAACATGCTTGGGATAAATATAAGGATATCCTAAATCTACAACTAAATTGAGGGTAAATAGGGTCTGGGGTTAGTATAGTTTTAAATAAATAACTGGTCTGGACTGGATGGGCCATGTGGCTCTTATCTGCCATCACTCTCTGTGTTTCTATATGTTTTACCTTCTCTTTCACCATTCCTTCCATGCTTCTTTCCCTCTTTCTTCCTATCTGTCTTTCATCTCTTTCACTCAAGTGACATTTCCACGCCTGACACTATGGTCAGTTAACAGCAGATAGAGGCTTGTTCCTCTTTCATGCACACTGAACACTGCTCACCACCCTCATGGCATAGTATTATATGATCATTGTAGTGGACTGTATACTTGTATATCAAGGAGTCTATGGGTAAACCTCACAACTTTCCCTTCTCCGCAAAACACATAGAGCTGGGTTTATACAAAAGTGTAGGAGTTTCCCCTAAATTATATTTGTGGGGGAATGAGCAGGGTTTAGGCTGGGGGGTGATCTTCTTCCCAGATCACAAAGAAAATATTACTTTAGAAGTTGTTAGTACAATTATCTCATGTAATTTCCCAACAAAAATGTCAGCAAAATGAAGACAGGGATTGCCAAATATCCGGCATTGTCAGAGAAGAGAAAAGAGAAAGTCTTGTACTAACATGGGCTGATCTAGCAGGCAGGAATGTGACCAGCAGAGGTTGTCTGTGGAGGTGGGTTCATCTATACTGTACATGGAGCACACAGGAACTAGTGAGTACATTTTTGAAGAATCAGTTGTAAATAATGCCAAGGACAGTGTATAATTACACGGTTATGATGTCCTGATCACGGCATGTGTCAGTAAACAGAAGATCTTGTACTTCAGGGTTTCTGCAGACGGAGGCGTCAGTAGGAAGCTATGCATGTAGGGTACATAGTATTCCAATTACTGCTTTACATGCAAAATGTTGAATCACCTGAAAATGAAACAGGACAGAGTGGCTAATCAGCACACAGGCAATCCAATGCTGAGGATGGAGCTCTGCTATCTGTGATATAAAGGCTACAAGACTACAAGCCCCATCATGCTTTGCTAGGTAGCAGCTATGCCTATGCTGTTTGAAAATTCTGGGTGTTGTAGTTTTACAACAACTAGGGCCAGATTTACTAAGGTGTGGGTTTGGAAAGGTGGAGATGTTTTCCCCATAGCAACCAATCAGATTCTGGATCTCATTTAACTATTGCATACTAGAGAATGTCAGCTATAATCTGATTGATTGCTACGGGCAACATCTCCACTATTTTAAACCCACAGCTTAGTAAAACTGGCCCCTAGAGTGTAAAGGTAAAGGACTGGATTCATATCTCCGCTACTGCTGCGATGGTGTGATGCCGGTCAACCGTCAGATCCATAGTCCCTTGTGTAGGGTTAGGCCACTCGCATGCAATGGATTTCTTGGAGCTCATCCCTACTATAAAGGATGTTAGGATCGTACATAAGGGCTACACCCAGATCTTACTGTACATTTAGCATAGCTCCCCCTCTCACCAAGTGTACCTTAGGTACCCTTGCCTTCCTGTCCAATCCCGCTATTGGAAAGTGTTCCATCACGGAACTCTGGATCTGTTAAATCAAGTTCTATGGGAACGCGGAGTGTGCGCATGTGCAAACGCAGAAAGGAACGGTTTTTGCTCACAAAGGGCTGGATCCAGACTTAGGTAAGTGCGTGAAATTACAGTACAACAGTGGTGAGTACCAAATAAACTCAGTGCCTAATGAAACATTATTCCCACAGTCTCTTTTCAAAATGAATAAGCAGTTCTGTTCATAAAATTTCAATAATTCTAAATGTTCTTACAAAAGTCAATGTTTTTCTTTCTTGCGAAAGTGAAGTCAAGAGTTTTCTAATCTCTTCACGTTCTTTTTCTTATTCTCTGTCTTTAGGTCTTCAGTCCAGGAAGCGGTACATAGGAAGAAGAGAAGAACATGTGTGACTCTGCAACAAACATGTAAGTACCTCTCTGTCAGAATTCTACTCACATTGCTCTCCTCTTGCCTAATTAGTGTGTAGGATAATTTTCTGATCCCTTTAGGTCCTCCGAGTCTCTCTGCACTCCCTCCGCACCGTCCACCACCACTCCTCCAAACACGGCCCCAGAAAAGAAGAGGACAGTGCAGATTCTTCAATAAGAGGGTAAATTATATTAATTAGAACTACTCACATTTGATGTGTCTTTCCAAATTGCTTTGTAAGCAGTTTCTTTCCTTTCTCGCAAGTTGCATTCGATTTCGTCCCTCCGAATAAGTTTTTATTGGAAAAATACATTTTGTTATAAGAATATATTTTATTGATTTTTTCCACCTTTATTGTGATTGATAATCCCGTGAAATTTGTTTATTAAAATTTATTGAATTATAAGAAGTAAAAACAGAGAGTATTACTGTCCAATGAGCACATATGATATATAGTCGTTGTGACAGAGTTGATCTGAGGTTCCCTGAAGGTCCAGAAACTTTTTTTCTTGGAAACCTGGAAAAGAGGAAAAAGAAACTACTTACTGAACTATTTGAGAAAGAGGAATTAAATGAACCATATTCGGAGGGACGAAATCGGATGCAACTTGGGAGAAAGGAAAGAAACAGCTTACAAAGCAATTTGGAAAGACACATCAAATGTGAGTAGTTCTAATTAATATAACTTACCCTGTTATTGAAGAATCTGCACTGTACATTGTACTCTTCTTTTCCGGGGCCGTGTTCGGAGGAGAGGGGTGGACAGTGTGGAGGGAGTGCGGAGAGACTCGGAGGACCTAAAGGGATCAGAAAATTATCCTACACGCTAATTAGGCAAGAGGAGAGCAATGTGAGTAGAATTCTGACAGAGAGGTACTTACAGGGCCGTTTCTAGGGGCGTGCGATTGCATGGGGCGTGCCCCTAGCTGATTTAAAGAAGGAGCGCAGAGGCAGGCTGGGCGGGGAGCAGGGTGATGTGCCCCACGGGCAGCACTGCTATTTTGTGTTTTAGGGCCGCCTCCCTGGTGGTCTAGTGCTGCCCAGCTAGTGGTGATTGCTCAGGTACAGCGCAGAGGCTGTGTCCTAGTGAATGGCTGCCTACCCTAGGCAGCCATTCAGTGGGTGACAGACTCTGCGCTGCAGCCAAGAATAAAAATCTAAGCTGCAGCAGGACCTGTGATGCGTCCATGTGACCAGTGTGCAGATCGGGGGTAGAGCCAGAGCTTCCTGTGATGCGACCATGTGACCAGTCTGGAGATCGGGGGTAGAGCCAGAGCTTCCTGTGATGCGACCATGTGACCAGTCTGGAGATCAGGGGTGGAGCCAGAGCTTCCTGCGGTTCACTTCCTGGTTAACTGACTCCCTGCTACTGCTGTCTGCTGTACAGTACATCAAGTACAGCTATGTGTGTTGTGTGTGTGATCAGTAGACATCGGATTATATGCACTATCAAAATGCCAAAATATGCATGCAAATATGCACTAAAAAAGGGCAAAATATGCACAATCAAAATACTATTTATTATTAGAGTTTATTTTCACAATATATTTATATATTAATAATCAGTTGTAATTGTTGTGACAATATACAATTACATTGCAGGTATAAGGGAAGCAGTACTCACATGTTAATCGATCTGGTAATTTTTTGATGAAGGTATTCGCTTGTCACAAACCTTGCAAAAAATCACAGTGCCATCAGTGGTAAATTGGCCGGGTAATTTTTTATCCAAGATTCCATTAAAGTCTGGGTATTTTTTTTTCACTGGCGGCATTATTTCAACAAAAATAAGATTTTCGTAGGTTAACATAGCGAGCAATTGAATGACAAACAATTGAATTGCGTGAAGCAACGAGTGCCGTACTCCCTTCCCCCCACGCGCGCCGCATCCCACTTTCGCCTAGTGCGAGCCAGCAGATCGGGTTCAGTGCGCTTGCCGAGTGCGTGTCAGGCGCACGTCACTGGCTGTGGCCCGCCACCGTTCCCGCATAATACAACATGCCTAACACATTTAACTACTGAAATGAAAAAGTACTGTCAATGAAAAAGTACTAAAATATGCAATAACGCTATAAAAATTGCGTTTTATGCATTTGCATATGCAAATACATATAATCCTATGTCTATCTATCACCCTTTCAGTGAGGACATTTTTCCGCACATTTCCTCTGAATCTACCACCCTCCAGTTTATATTCATGCCCTCGTGTTCTATTATACCTTTTCCTTTGAAAAATGCCCCCTCCTCTAGCCGGTCACAACCTTTGATATATTTCTAGTAAGGCATAATGCAGTATGCAGTAATTAAAGACAGTACACATTTTATTTGTGGTTTAATTTGACTGTAAAAAAACCCCCAAAAATACAAAACAAAAAAAACCCATTTAAAACATGCAAACTTGTAGAGGCTGCTGCAAAAACCCATCACACCTCTGCCTAAACGCATCTGTCTGCATGTTTAAATGTGTATCTGCAGCACTAAACCTCTGGATCAGGTCCCAGATCTATTTGCAGAGGAGGAAAAGTAGAGATGTTTTTCATAGCAACCAATCAGATTCTAGCTCTCACTTTCCTGCTGCATACTAGAGAATGTCAGCTAGAATCTTATTGGTTACTATGGGCAACATCACCACTTTTCCTTTTCCACAGTTTAGCAAATCTAGCCCTGAATCTGACTATATATCAATTATTGCCAATCAGCTATTTATTGTGTTGGATTACATATCTGTGAATAAATATTAATATATTTTCATTTCTAAACAGCATTTGTCTGTGGCTATTTGTGTAAAAAGGAATTCAAATAATCACTTATTATTTAGGATATTGATGATAGATTTATATTATATTAGATTATTTAATGGGAAACCTTAATATTGTCTGAAAGAGGGATTTAGAAAACTGTGTGTGTCACTGTCTCTCTTAATAATGTGCATAAATTTACATTGATCATATGCCCAGTTCTAACACCATTACAAGCACATGTTCAGTATCCTGCAGGTAACTAATGTATTCTTTACTGTGAATGAATATGTAAAACGAAAGTTCTCTATGTGTGAAGCCTATTAATAAACTCCCAGTATTTACAGTTCTTGGACATATATTAATCAGACTTTCTACTGCAAAGTTTCAGCATACAATGTCACTATACAATTATATCTGGGGACAGATTTACTAAGCTGCAGGAAAGGAAATGTGGAGATGTTGCCTCTAGCAACCAATCATCTTCTAGCTGACATTTTCTAGTGCCTTCAACCAGGACTGTTGGAGACACAGTAACATCAACCAGAAGATCATGACTACCACATGCTAAAATGGATTCCCTTTCATTTGAAGGCAATGGCATTTTCATAACATCAGTGGGTAACAAGTCATACTGCAATTCTGATCATGTTTCTTTGAACACAAAATGCAGGCATACTGTACTGATGGCTAACCTGTGACACTCCAGGTGTTGGGAAACTACACCTCCCATCATGCTTTGTCAGGTATCCGCTATGCTTTTGCAGTTAAGGCATGCTGGGACTCGTAGTTTCACAACACCTGG
>WWET01003087.1:177511-189082 GCA_011038615.1 Limnodynastes dumerilii | reverse complement strand
TAAAATAAAAGTCAGAGAATTAGTTACATACATCTGCAGATATATGATAAGCCACCAGCCACTATATAAAATGGAGGGAAAAAAAGGAAGTTAGGAAATTATCAGAGATTTGTTTAAACAGAAAGTTATTATTTGGAATTAAAGTGTATTTCTAAAGATGCATATTACTGAATTACTGGGAGAATAGTATATATAAGAGGTTCCCGAAGTGTGTGACGTGGCACCTTGGGAAGCCCTAGAGCACTCACAGGGCTGAGGAAAATCCAGGGCCAGGCTAAGGTCATGTTACCCAGGAAGCCAGTGTGCCACAAGGAGCTGGGAAGCCAGCCACCAGCCTCAAACAAAGTGGGATCAGGTATGGAGAAATAGAGGAGGAGGCCTTGAGAGATGGAGTAACAGACCTTTAGTAAAGGAAGCAGGGGACAGAAAAGGTGGAGTGAGTGGCCTATAGAGATGGAGGAGGCAGAAACAAAGGCAGAATGGAGTAAGTGCAGTGGAGAGATCTTAGAGTCAGAGAATCAGTCAATCTAAAGGCAGATAAAACCACTTGGCCCACATAGTCTGCCCTTTTCCACTCACCCACCATCCTTCCTGTGAAGAAACCTTTCCTTACCTTCCCCAAACCCACCACCCCAAGTTATTATACAGAGAACACTTGTCACTCAACCCCCCTAGCAGCCAATTAATCTACTAGCATGTTTATTGCCATGTGTGAGGAAACTGGAGCACCCGGGGGAAACCCACGCAGACACGGGGAGAACATGCAAACTCCAAAGATGGAAATAGAGGCGAGAGACAAAGGGTGAGATGTATCTCATATCTGTTAAATTGTACTAAAGCTTTAAAACTTGTATAAAAGTCTAGGTCCAGAAATATTTCTTTATTTTAGTTGGATGACTCCTAAGGGCTTTATTAACAAGAGAGATGCAAACTATTGTGAAAATGCTGTTTTCAGGTAGTTACATCACTGATGCTCATATATATACTATTAGACTTTCCTTTCCTGTTACCAAGTTTTTTGGACCTAGCTAATTAAAAAATGGGCTTGTTCAGTATTTCTTTTGGTTTAGGGAGGCCTTACAAAAATGATTGGAACACTAAAGGAACGTTGGATTGAGAAACTTGGGAACCACGCAACGTCATTGTACAGCGCGCACGGCGAGGGAGAGAGTCTAACACCGCCGGAGGGACCACCGGAGGGACAGCAAAAGTAAGTTTAGTGTTGTATCCCCTGATCCCTTGTATAAGATGCACCCAATTTTTAATTAATTAAGGCTAAAAAAAAATTTTTAAAAATACATAATTTTTTTTTTTTTTATTTAGGCTCCAAAAATGGGGTGCGTCTTATACAAGGGAGCGTCTTAAACATAGGGAAATACGGTAATTGCCCAAGATTTATCATGTTCTTGGTAACAGATTTTGGATGTTTACTACCAGGACAGATGCTATTTTTTTTTTTCCAAACTCTTCATGGTTACTATTTTTAGAAAATATTTTGTGGTCAGTCAGTGCTGATATCCAATCATTTGCTATGCATGTTTGACCACTGAAGCAGTTAGTAGTATTATATTATATTTCATTTATTGTGGCAAGAAAAGTCATTGTTTAAATATATTTATATTAGTTACATAGTTGATGAAGTTGAATAAAGACACTAGTCCATCAAGTTCAACCTATTTTGGATCTCCTGCAATCCCTATCTTTATATTTGAAGTTAATCCATATGAAGAAACCTCCAAACTGTTGCAATCAGAACAAATAAATAAAAATCCCTGCTGACCCAAGATGGCCGTCCTATTTCTCCTAGGCTCCACTACTGCCCTTCATTTAAATTTGCGGTCCTGGTAACCCTGGATGTCCTTTTCTGCTAAAAATGTAAACATTTACAAGAACATTGTAAATATGTTCTTAAACATATCAAGTGAAACTGCCATCACGACCTTGCAGTGAATTCCACATCCTGACTGCCTTTACTGTGAAGAACCCTTTCCTTTGCTGGTTGTGAAACTTCTTTTCCTCTAACCTTAGTGGGTGTCCCCGTGTCCTGTGTACAGTCCTTGGGGTAAAAAGTTCCTTTGAAAGTTCTTTGTATTGACCCATGATGTATTTGTAAATAGTAATCATATCTCCTCTTAGACACCTCTTTTCTAAAGTAAACATGTCTAAACTGGCTAGCCTTTCCTCATAGTTCAATGACTCCATACCCTTTATCAATTTTGTCACCCTTCTCTCAACCCTTTCAAGTTCCAAAATGTCTTATTTATGGATTGGTGCCCAGAACTGAACTGCTTATTCGAGATGAGGCCTTACCAATGATTTATATAGTGACAAAATTACACAGTCTTCCCTTGCATCTATGCCCCTTTTTATGCATGCTAATACTTTATTGGCCCTTGCAGCTGCTGCTTGACATTTAGCACTGTTGCTAAGTCTATTGTCCACAAGCACTCCCAAATCATTCTCCATTAAAGATTTTCCTAAATTTACCCCATTTAATTTATATGCTTGTTTTTGATCCCTAAATGCATAATCTTACATTTATTTATGTTAAACCTCATCTTCAATTTGAACACCCAATCCTCCAGTTTATTTAAGTCCCTCTGCAGAGACTTGTTCTTGTTCAGATTCTATTACCTTACATAGTTTGGTGTCATCTGCAAAAATGGAAACCCTAAACCATCACCAAGGTCATTAATAAATATATTAAAAAGGAGTGTTCCCAGCACAGAACCTTGAGTTACACCTCTTAAAATATTTGACCAATTAGAAAATGTTCCATTTATCACATCTCTGTTTCCTATCCTCAACCAGTTTTTGATGCAAGTACAAATGTTGTTTCCTTGACCCAGTTCCCTTATTGTGTGGCACTGTATCAAAGGCTTTTGCAAAATCTAAGTAGACCACATCTACTGCACTACCCTGGTCTAAGTTCAAACTAACTTTATCATAGAAGCTAATTAGGTTAGTATGGCATATCTTTCACAAATCCATGCTGATTCCCACTAATAATCTTATTACACATCAAGAAATCCTGTTATGCCTTAGTATACCTTTCATCAATTTCCCAACTATTGATGTCAGACTTACAGGTCTATAATTACCTGGTTGTGATCTTATTCCCTTTTTAAACAACAGGACTACATCTGCTATACAATGCCTTAGTACACAGCCTGATGAAATTGAGTCAATGAAAATTAAAGACAACAAATGTTAAGTAATGCTACAGTTGCATTTACATTTTAATGTGTTATTCCTACCATTAGGAATTATTTATCAATCCACCCATCTCACTTTTTAGGGGTCCTATATTGTTTTTTCTGATCCTTTTGCCATTTATATACATAAAAACTTTTTAGGATTGTCTTACTTTCTTTTGCAACTTCTTTTTCAGTCTCTATTTTTGCTAATCTGATTTCCTTTTTGCATTTCTTATTACATTCCTTATAGTTATGAAAGCACTCCTCAGTTCCTTCAGATTTAAACAATTGAAATGCATGCTTCTTCTTTTTAATTTCATCCCCTACCTTTTTATTCAGCCACATTGGTTTAGACTTAATTATTTTACACTTGTTTTCTATAGGAATGAATTTATGCGTATATGTTTCTAACATCATTTTGAAGACAGCCCACTTTTCTTCTGTATATTTTCCTTCAAAAACTGCATCCCAGTCTATGCCTTTTTAATGAGAGAGAATATTGACATAAAAAAATGCATATTCCAGATAAGATTAACATAAGTGTGCGTAATACAAACAATTTGCTTAGGATAAAGATGGTCAGGTTGATTCACAACAATAACTGGTACCAATAGGCGATTAACAAACCATCTAGAGCAGCATGAGATTCAATAACAATAAATAGATTAAGTTTCAGATTCTCATAAGAGAGTTTTGAGGGGGGGGGAGTGGTAAGGGCTAAAGTGTGTGTGTATGGATGTGGGTGTGTGTAAGAGGGTGTGTATGTGTGCGTACAATTATTCCAGGCTCTTTACACTAATGAGGAATTGGAGTATTTGTAGATACAATAGGGTAAGGCTGGTCTATTTTATAAAGGGTTGGGTGGATTGTCCAGATTTTGCACAGTTCGGTAATCTGGGCTCTCTTTATATTCCAGCCAACCACATCACTTGAAAACCATGGTGTTTGTCCTCAGCCGAGGATATAATGTCTTCCATGGTCATATAGTGATCAATGCGTTGAAACCGTTCCCGTATCGTGGAAGCGGAGGGTGACCGTCAGTGGGGAAAACTGCTCTGGCTGCTGTGGTTAGGCGTGAAAATATGGAATTCTTATATGATTTTAGTGAGTGAGAGCGGAGGGAGAGGAGCCAATACTCAGGGTCAAGGGAATTCTTATCCCAGTTATTTTGCGGGTAACGGAGAAGACGGTTTGTCAAAAGGCTTGGAGACATGTGCAGTCCCACCAGATATGGAGAAATGTGCCTATCGCAACGCAAACACTGGAATAGGAGTGAAGCGGAAATGTTGTGCAAACGATGGTGGACAATGTACCAACTTATTGACCCAGAATGGGTAGCTAAGAAAATTTTCTCCCAATCCTCTTCCACTAGTGGAGTACTGAGGTCCTTTGTCCATGTGTCCGTAAATGAAGGGAGGGGTAAGGATGCATCGGAAAGGAGATGGTAGAGTTGAGAGATAATGTGCTCAGGTGGTGAGGAGGCTGAGCACAGGTTTTCAAAGATGGTTTTGGGGCGTAGATAATGGGTAGGCCCAATGCCCTCTATTTCAAAACCGGAATTGGTGCTGGAGATCGCTGAAGGTGAGTAGAGTCCCCCCTTGCACCAGTTGGTACATTCAAAGCCGGCCTGAATTTGTCCAGGTCGATAATGAGTGAGGAGAAAGCCCAGGGGGAAAGTCTGGGTTTTGGGTTAGCGGGGTAAGGGAGGAGGACACCGAAGAGATATTTGCGCGTGTCCTCGGACTCCTCCAACAGTCTAGGGTTGGGCCTTTTGCGGGGTGAGAGGATCTGGGGAGTTTTTTCAACCATGGTAAGATGTGTAAAGGGGTAACTGAAGTAATGTTTTTTAATTCGATCCATTGTTTCTGGGGCAATCTCCTGGTCCAGTCCAACACCCTATTAAGCTAAATGGCTTGGTAATATAACAATAAGTTGGGTAACTGTAGCCCTCCCTTGTATTTGGGCCTATAGAGTGTTTGGAGACGACATTGTGGTCTCTTGCCTAACCAAATAAAGTTCCTACAGAGGTTTTGAAAACTAGAGAACAGTGAGTGTGGTATTCTGATAGGGATGGTTTGCATGATATACAAATATTTGGGGAGAAAGTTCATCTTAATGATGTTGATTCTCCCAAGCCAAGAGAACCATTTCGGACTCCATCTCTCTAGGTCAGTCTTAGTTTGGGCAAGGAAGTTTACTTAGTATAAGTGAGAAAGGTCTGGGGGCAGGGTGATTTCCAGGTATCTTAGGCCTGTGAGAGTCCAGCTGCGCCACCCAAAAAAATTTCAATGGGGCGCCCAGGACCGCAGACTGGGGAGGCAATGGGGACCTTTTGTAAGCGGTCTTTTGCACCCAGAAACACTTGCAAGGGTCCCCGTTGACTCGGGGACCCTTGTAAGCGGGGGATGCAGCGCCAGGTTGTTCATCCCCCGCTAGGGAGACTACACAGAGTGTGACGCTGGCACGACCTCAGGGTCACGTCAGCGTCATGCTGAGAAGAAAGGGAGCGCAGCGCCGCTGAGGAGAAAAAAACAGGATGAAGAAGGTAAGTTAAGGTTGAGACTAGATCCAAGTGGGCTAAAGGACCTGGTCCTTCTGGCTACTTGGATCTAGCCTATTCTATATAAATAGACTAGATTCAAGTGGGCTGAAGGACCTGGTCCTCAAGTGGGCTAATGAACCTGGTCCTTTAGCCCACTTGGATTTAGCCTAATTATATAGCATAGGCTAGATCCAAGTTGCTTAAAGTACCTGATCTTTTTATGTTTTAGAATTATTATTTTTTTAATCAAAATACAATTTTGGAACACTGCAGTGACATTGCAAAAGTCAACGTGGCTCTTGTGTACCAGCTGTTTTCTTGGGGGTGCCATGATTGCTGATGCCGTTTTGGTCATCACTTCCTGATATCGAAGGGCTTCCGACCGGCAGCTGTGATGTGGACATGCTCACATGTGGACTTGATTGGCGGCGGCATGGTAAGTGTTAACTTTAAGTCTTGGCTTCCTTTGTATTGTGGTTAAAAGAATGTTCAATTTGACACTCAAATGATATTGGTCCCAATATAAAGATAGTTGTAGTAGTTATAGATATTAAGATTTGTATCAGAACTTCAAAATATGTGCAAACACATCCCTAAATGCAAAAGTAATGCAGATAATTAATGTAAAAAAAATAAAAATAAATTATGTATATTTAGTTCCGGTATGGATCAATGTATATTGTGTGTCTGTAAAAAGGGTTAGGTGAGTAGAAGTCAACTCACTTACTTTACCACACACAGGCCAGCTTACACATTAGTTGACCATAAAACCTGCATGTCAGACAGGGAGTACTGGGGGAGGGGTTGGTGGCACATGATGGGGAATACTGGGGTGGCTGGAGACATGATCAAAGTATTGGCTGCAGACGTGATGGCTTGACCACACCCCCATTGGCTTGACCACACCCACAATTGGTTGGCCATGCCCGAAGCTTCGGCACAAAACGTTTTTTTATACAAAAGTAGGGGGGGAGCGCACCAAGATGTGATGGGGCGCCAGTGGGAGGGGTAAGCTTTCACCCCTCCCCCCAAAAAAAAGTTGTGACACCCCTGCTCTCAACCCATGACAAATCCCACTTGGTCATTGTGTATAAGGTCCAGGAGGTGAGGATTAAGCCGGTTGCAATAAGTTTTGGGAAAAGTTTTACATCCACATTGAGCAGAGAGATTGGTCTATAACTGGTGCACATGGAGGGGTCTTTACCCTCTTTGGGAATTACTGAGGTATGTGCCAGTAAGGAGCTGGAGGAGAAGTGTTGTTGGTCAGAGATAGAATTCAGTGCAGGGAGTAGAAGGGGGACAAGTTTGTCTGCTTTTTTTTGTAGCAGGAAATCAGAAACCCGCCAGGGCTTTTACCGGATGGGGAGGATTTGATTGCTGCATCTAATTCCTGGGCTGTGAAGGGGGGATCAAGCGTTCCACATACATCTGTGTCCAGGGAAGGGAAATTTGACTTTTCTAAGTATGACTGGATTTCTCTCTTTTTAGCTATACGCTCCTCTGCCGATAGGGCTGGGAGATGTTGTAAAAGGTCCTGTAGTACTCCTGAAAAGCCTGTGCTATGTCTGGAGTTTGATGCTCCACTATGGAGCCTGTTTTGGTTTTCATTTTATGTATATAAGATTGAGCCCTCTGGGCACGCAACGCTTTTGCAAGCATTTTCCCAGGGCGATTGCCACTAAGGTAGAAACGGCTTTTGCATTTACGGAGGGCCCATTTGTGTTTATCATTAAGTAGTCGTGTTAGTGAAAGTCTAGTCTCTGCAAGCTCCTCAATGACCTGTGGGTCCAGGGAGTCTTTGTATGTTGTTTTAAGTGGACTTATCTTTTGGAGGAGAGCACTTCTCTGTGCTTCTTTTTGCCTTTTAAGAAAAGCCCCCAATTGAATGGCTTTGCCTCTCAGGACACACTTATGGGCTTCTCTTAATGTTAGCCTCGATATAACGGGGGTGTCATTGTAGCCAATGTAGTCCGTTATAGCTAGCTGTAACTGGGTTTTGCAATAGGTGTCTTGGACTAAAAGATTGTTTAGTCTCCAAGTCCATTCCTTGGGTTGGGGTTGTGGCAAGTTCAGGGAAAGATAAATGGAGGCATGGTCAGATCCAGTAGATTTTACTAGGGGGAGGGAGGCATGATCTACCAGGAAGTAGTCGAGTCTAGAATATGTTTGTGCTTGGGGGGGAGGGGAATAATCCCTAACTCTAGGATGTAATATGCCACAGGGATCAACCAGCTGGTGTTCGTGGAGACCTCACCTGTCTGGCGTCTCAAAGAGAGGATCTGGTTGAACCTGAAGAGGAGTCCAGTCATGAATCCAGTGTCCAAATCAGATCTCTTCCTATGAGAACTGCCCCTTCTTTGTGGAGATCGATCTACTCCAACATTTCTGAAAGGAATCTCGGTTGGCCTTGGTTTGGAGAATAGTGATTAACCAAAACCAAACTGAATTTTTGCCCAAAAAGATGTTATGAATGTTTAGGCCTTTTACATTAAGTGAAATTAGGTTGATTTGTTTTTTATGGGATGCCATCAAAGGGGTGTATGGTGGTAAAAGAATGGGCCAGACTATGTAGGGCTCGGTGTTGGAACAAAAGGGAGCCCGTAAGGGCCGGGGCCTGGTGAGGGTTGTAGTGTTGTGTGTGTGGTGTGAATGATAAAGTGATGTATGTAAGTATGGGGTGAACGGGAGGGGTGGTAGTGGAAATACAACTTTAAATACAACCCCCCGCCTACTTCACGTATTTCAGACGTATTTTGTTGAAACGTAAAATTGGCACGCCCACACGTAAATATTTATGTGACACATATGTGAATGGCCCATACGTTCACAATTACGCTATGTTAATGTGCGTATTTTCTATGGTGCGCATGCGCAGTGCGTACAAAACAGCGAATTTACGTCTCTGCTATGCGTAAATTCGCTCCGAAGCGTTGTTCTGGATCAGGCCCTTGGTGTTCATTGGAGCTCCAAACAGTGGGGACAGGCTGGGCTGCAGACTCAAAGCAGGTAATGGCTCATGATGGCAGAGGCTGCAAATGAGGCTGAAGCAATTAGGACTGCAATTGAAACTGAAGCAGTTAGGACTGCAATTGAGACTCTTAGTGCTGCGGTAGTATATTGAGGTGCACACACACTCGTAGACGGAATGCTGCTGGAGCTTGTAGTGCAGAGAGCGCTGTGCTGGGAATTGCACACCTTACAGATTATGGCTCTGGAGTCATTTGCACATGATGACTGCTAGAGCTTGTAGGCAACATAGTGGCTCAGTGAGCAGCACTTGTGCCTCACAGCACTGAGGTTATGAGTTTGATTCCCAGATTAGGCCTTATCCCGTGTATGTTCTCCCAGTGTCTGCGTGGGTTTCCTCCTGGGTGCTCCGGTTTCCTCCCACACTCCAAAAACATATTGGTAGGTTAATTGCTTTCTCAATAAAAAATTAACCCTAGTTTGTGCATGTGTATATATATATGTGTTAGGGACCTTAATATGTAGCTCCATTAGGGACAGGGACTGATGTGAATGCCTAGTGTTCTCTTTAAAGCTCTGCGGACAATTTGTGGTGCTATATATATTAGTGTTATTAATAATACTAATAATGGGGTAGATCCAGAACTACGTTTGCAATAGGTTTCCTCGCGTAGCGTATTTATGCGTGCGTACCTTCTATACACTCCCCTAGGCACACTCCTTGAATGTACGTATTTTGACCAAGATAAGCTTTCCAAACCCTACTTTTGGCAACGTAACCGCAGTGATCCGCACACGTACGTATGGGCAACACGTATTTACGCAGCTAAGCACGCCCATACTGTACACTTTAAATACAAACCCCCGCCTACTTAATGTATTTCAGACGTATTTTGGACTCACGTAAAATTGGCACGCCCACACGTAAGTATTTACGTGACACATACATGAATGGCCCATACGCTCACAATTACGCTAGGTTACTGTGCGTATTTTCTATGGTGCGCATGCGCAGTACTTACCAAAACCTAGTTTAAAATATCCTCCAACCTTCTAACCATTCTTTCCTCTAGCACTGCAGCCCCTTCCTCATGCAGGTGCAATCCATCACAGCAATAAAGATGGCATCTAACTGAGAAAACAGCCCAGTGCACTAAAAATCCAAAACCCTCCTTCCTACACCAATCTCTTAGCCACGCATTAACCTTCTTAATCTCCCTCTGTCTCCCTGGACTAGCACGTGGCACAGGTAGTATTTCTGAAAATACTACCTTGGATGTCCTTGCCTTAAGTTTGTGGCCCAGGTCCCTGAAATCATTCTTAAGGACACCCCATCTTCCTCTAACCCGGTCATTGGTACCGACATGCACCAAGACCGCAGGGTCATTCCCAGCTGCTCCCAACAATCTGTCCACACGATCCGTGATATGTCGAATTCGAGCACCAGGAAGACAGCTCACTGTTCGGCATGCACGGTCCCTATAACAGATTGCACAATCTACCTTCCTAATAACTAAATCTCCTACTACCACAATCTCCCTAGGTCTCTGATTAATTTTTGTCCCCTCTAAGTCTGAGAGACTATTTCCCTGGCTGCTAGAGAAAGCAATCTCACACAGCCCTGCTGCTACTGAACAGCCTTCCACAGTATCTTCATCCAATCTGGCGAATCTGCTGGGATTGCTCAGCTCAGAACTGGCCTGCCTCTTCCTTCCCCTGCCACCCATTCTAACTGTTACCCAGCTGCCTAGCTGAGCATCCTCTTCTGTCTCTGCTCCTCCTGGCTCAGCTAAAGCATCAACAGTGAGCTGTAGGCTCTGCTCAAGATTTGCAATCCTTCTCAATGTTGCAATGGTCTGCTTTAGATCAATTACCTGGGCTTCCAAAGAGACCAAATGCTCACACTTCTCACAGAGGAATGTACCATGGAACACTTGCTCCAAGTGTGCATACATATGACAAGACATGCATTGAGTGAGATTTTCAGTCCTGCTTCCACTCATCTTATTATGTCTAATTTATCCCCTCTTAACCTACAGTGTATTTGAAAACTACTAAACTTAGCTAGCCCGGTCCTGGTTTAAACTCCTTTCTTGTTTAAACTCTGTACTTAAAATAAAAATCACTTACCAGCTCCTGTTAAATAGAGCTCTTACTAAGGGCTCTATTTCCAAAAATCATTTTAGTGCGATAGGACCAGTTTTCACTTCAAAACTGGCCCTATCGCATTAAAATGAAGTTAAGCATCTTTACAAAACGCTCCTGGCGTTAGACTATCGCCAGCTTAGATTGGCGTTAGGGGTAAGTATTCCGGCGATGTCCCCATATACCCCTCTTTTCCTCCCCCTAATAGCTGTTATTAGGGAGATGAAAAGTGGGGCATTTATGGGGGGACCATTGGAATACATAAAAATATTGCCTGGGGGTAAAAAAATAAAAAATAAATTTGAACTTAAAAAAAATCTATAAAAAACATTGAAAATATAAATAAAGCTTTAAACTCACCTGTCCGGGCGTCCAGTCGGGCTGCAGCTGTCCGGTCCCGATATGAATATACTGCACATGCGCAGTGTTTCTCATGTCCTGAGCATGTGCAGTGTTTCTCATGTAAGGATTATGTGCAGTGTTTCTCATGTCCTGAGCATGTGCAGAGTTTCTCATGTCCTGCGCATGTGCAGCGTTTCTCATGTCCTGAGCATGTGCAGTGTTTCTCATGTCCTGAGCATGTGCAGTGTTTCTCATGTAATACGCATGTGCAGTGTTTCTCATGTCCTGCGCATGTGCAGTGTTTCTCATGTCCTGCGCATGTGCAGCGTTTCTCATGTCCTGAGCATGTGCAGTGTTTCTCATGTCCTGAGCATGTGC
>WWET01003087.1:144178-154257 GCA_011038615.1 Limnodynastes dumerilii | reverse complement strand
GCCCACACGTAAGTATTTACGTGACACATACGTGAATGGCCCATATGTTCACAATTACGCTACGCTATTGAGCGTATTTTCTATGGTGCGCATGCGCAGTACTTTTTACGTCTCTGCCACGCGTAAATTCGCTCCGAATTCTCTCCTCCTCTTCCACTATTCTCATTTCTGGCCCCTGTGCATTGATTCTTGAATCATTTTGTATTTTTTTGTCTTGCTGTCAACATTATGTCACTTGTACCACCCTGTAGGCCCTGTTTATGTTCACTCAGTACTCATGTTATTTCTGTGTTAGTACATAACCTGCACAGCGCTGCAGAAAGTTTGTGGTACAGTACCTTGTCAATAAATTAATAATAATAATACCTCTTAGCCTATTCACATGCATTTGCATGTTTTATAAATTAGCAATTTGCAGTATTAAATATCCTGTGTTGCTTTGAATACTCTGAATAGTTTGTAAGCATTTTCAACATTTTACGTGCACATGATCTGAACTTAAACTCTGGATCAGGTCCATAATGTAAAAGAGCATAGAAAGTAGACGTACCTTTCCCTCCCACACTGCATACATGCCATAAGCATACTGTCTCCTCCAGCCCTGCTAACGGAATGACTTCCATTACAGATGTCTAGATCCTGAGTATCCAGATTCATAATAAAGTTTAGTTCTTTATACATATGCACTGGTAAAATACCTGATTTTGATTCCACTGCATAGTTCATATTTTTATTCTATTTTATTCCATTAAATACAAACAATATGCCAGATCCTAAACTACGTACGGCAGCGATTTTACGCTAGCCGCTGATGTAAAATCGCTGGTTTGTATTTACTGCGCATGCGCACTGCAGATGTTATGCCACGTAACTCCTAACGTATGTACCATCAGCGTCACTACGAATAAAGGGGCGGGGGCATCAATACGACACCCGTAATTACGCTTTGGAGCTGGAGGGAGGCATTTAAATTGGACAGTATATGCTGGGTTTGGCCATCACTTTAGTGGTCGGAGGGAAAGCACAGCCCATTTGCACGCTAATGTAACATCTGGAGGGCGCATCAGGTCAAATCAGGTCATTTACGCACCTTGCGTGCGTAAGTGACCTGTCGGGCGCAGGTCTGGATCCGTCCCTATGTGTATAAATAGGAAACCATCCAACAATCTATATTTCTGATCGGCTCATTGCATCTATGAATGGGAGCAGCTAAGAGAATGTGAGCTCACTGGTCATTATGACTGGCAATGGTAAGAGTACATTACTGCTTGTTCCTTTTGAGTATGCATGACTTGACGCTGCAAATTTTGCCTAGTATTCAAAAGTACTCGAGTGTAACCAGGTTTGATTGGTGCCTGTCAAGCTATTCCTTACATCTTTATGGCATATAGGTCAGAATCACTCTAAAACATTGATAATTTTTGACAAACAACAAGCCTTGTCTTTCTTGGGGTAATCTATTAAATATTGTGCAGTCAGTGGGCCAGATTTATTAAGCTACGGGTTTGGAAAAGTGGAGATGTTGTCCATAGCAACCAATTAGATTCTAGCTGACATTCTCTAGTATGTAATAGTAAAGTGAGAGCTAGAATCTGATTGGTTGCTATAGGCAACATCTCCACTTTTCCAAACCCGCAGTTTAGTAAATCTGGCCCCATGAATTTAAAACCCTGTGTTGTGAGTCAGATGTGTGTGATATCTGAAAATAGTTTATTTTCCTTGAGAAATTCTAAGATAAAATTCCAATCCCAAACAAAAATGCTTCTGTCCGATAATGACAGAGATAATGGCATGTAACTATTTTTTAAATGGTGGCAAATAGAATTATTTATATGTATCTGATATAAATTATTCAATTCCTCTTTGCAAAATAATAACTTCTTTTTAGGGTATATAAGGGTATAAAATAAAAATGTGACTAAAGGAGAAACCTGGCATGTGGTATTGGAATACATACCACATATTCTGGACCTTGGACGTTGGATCCATTGCATAATGAATCTACCCAGAAATGTTATTTTTAGCACTACAACTCAGCCTTTGTCTAGGTAACAGGACACACTTGGTTCTGCAAAGCACAATGTCTCGCCAGTGGCGTGGAAAGGGAATCTGGGAATTGAAAAAATACTTTCTGGTGGCACAGTTTCCAAGTGTCTCCAGTGGTGCTCATACTGTAAATAAAAGTCTGGACCATCAGTAAATTTTCCTCTTGCTCACAAAATTTATCCATCTTGGGATTCTCCTTGTAAAAGGACTATGCCAATATACTATTTGTTTTAACTCCTGTTAATCCCTTCTTTGCCCTGGTAAAGACACTTCATCCAGATGAACAGAGGTATTAGTTTTCTCATTGACCTGACACTTGCTAATAACTCCCTCTCTTCCCCTACGATCAAAGAAAAATCTGTGTTCAGATTATTCCCTGTAATATAATAGAACGTAATTAGATGCAATTCTCTTTGCCTTTGACAAGCAGTCTCCAAGGGTTTACTGTCAATTATAACTCTTACTAGCCACGCACAATTTTGTAGCAATCAAGTCTGTGTGGAACAAATAGGGACAATAATTCCCCACTATAGCAAGTTGCTTGGAAAATATTCTAAAACTTAAAACAAATGTTGGAAAAAATGCTATGTGCCTGAAATAATCTAGAAGGAATATTCCTAACTCTTGTCCTTGTTGAACTGTCATTCTCTAACATGCATTTATTGTGTATTTTCCCAGCAAAAAACCTTTTACCTTTCACATGATTTCAGATGACTATTAGCTAGCCTTCAATGAGAAAGCAATCATCTCAAAACCACCAAAAGCTTCTAAGTGCATTCATTAGGTTGGGTCAAACTTACCATATAAATAACAAAAAAACAGACATTTGTATGCACATTTTCTTCAAAGATCCATAATCTTGGATGTGATATAGCTCTGCCTCAGAGCTTTAACCAGTTCCTACAGAAGATCTGATTTCCCTGGACTCTCAAGTTCAAGAGCCCAAGGATCACCAAGCCAATCAAATGGGGAGTTCTGAATAGTAGTGAGTGAGCTGAAGAAGCGGTAAGCACCTACCTGCCAGTCATCCACCTCCAGTATTATGGCAGGGGCTCCTAGGTCGTGGTGTCGCCGGGGCTTTCCCTGGAATCACAGCAGGCCATCTAAAAGTAAAAAGAAAATCTCCATAAAGAGGAAATATGTGAGCCGAAATAAAATAGAAAAAAACTATACTGATACAGATACTGATTTTAATAGACCATAAATCTACAGATGGAAATGACATTAGGGCGATTTTAAACACTATTTAGTTGTATTTGGTATCATACTATCAACAGAAGCAAAAGTGTAAAAAAAGATGGAGATGGAGGTGTTAAATCTGTGGGGTATAACCAAACTATTAGGAGAAGGAAGAAGGAAGAACAGTATAAGGCGAGCGTTGGGACCCATGTAAGGGCATAACAAATGATTTGTCATAAAGTATGATATATAAAGGTCAGTGTCTTTGACATGTTGCCATTTGACAGTAAACTTTGTGGACCATAATCATCCTTAAAAAACTCCCGCTTCTTAAGAACGGTCCTTTAAGAAATGACCTACTACGCATGCATAGTAGTTAATTAAGGCACTCTATGTAACATTTAGGTACGTAGATTAAGTGTGTGCGGTCTTTAAAAACTGCACGGAAATATATATATTTATTTTAAAAACCGTGATAAGGTAGTTCCGAAGCCTCCATTAACAAATAATTTTGTATATATTTCAGCAATTTTATATGAAGATTAGACTCTCATTCCAGGTTATTTTAAATTGTAATTAGAATACCTTAATGGAGATATTAAATTAAGCCAGTGAATAGGCACAGAGTAAACCTCTAGGTGTAGTTCGGCGGTAAGAATGGGCCATTTTCTACCAGCCTTTTTCGAATTGGCTCTGAAATCGATTGCTTCTGCACCGCCGAGGACAAGCAATCAAACAGCTCCAGTAGGAATCCTCAGTTGTGAGAGGTGAGCATTTATCCAACCCCAACCCTTATCCTAATCCTCCCCTTCCATAACCCTAACCCTCTCTTCCCTGTAGCCTGACCCTAAGACTCCCTTTATGCACTAACCTGTCCGCTGCAGCGGGGCGGCGGCGGCGGTGTCCAGTGCAATGGGACGGGTTTCGAAAATTATGAAAAAGTTGCCGAAAAATAAATTCATTAGTAAAGCCTTCTAATTAGTGATATTTTTTAAAAACAGATAGCCGAAAATTAGCTTTTGACTGTCTGTAGTTTTGAAATATAATTTTCTTTATGCGGGATGCGTCCCGTCAACCTATGTTAGTGTTATGTTATGTTATGTTAGTTCTCTAACACAGACATACACACAGACTAGGGCTAATTTATTCAGCAGTCACTTAACCTACCAGCATGTTTTTGGCATCTGGGAGGAAACTGGAGCACCCGGAGGAAACCCACACAGGCACGCGGAGAACATACAGATAAGGCCTAGTCCGGGAATCAAACGCCTGACCTCAGCAATGTGAGACACAAGTGCCACTCAGTGAGCCACTGTGATAAATCCTGATTTGCATGTGAGTTCTGTAGATGCCACTTCCCTTGCTTGCACAACATTCTATTCCTGAACCCCTACCTTAAGATTTTTGATGTGTTATTATTTTAAGTGAAGTCTGGAAAGGGCGATGTGAATTGGGCACATCTATACTGTACAATTAGCATGTCTCCCTCATCCCACTAGTGCTCGCACCCGCCCCCGTCAGAAACTCATTGGAAGTGAAAACTGTACAGATGTCTGTACTCAATATCTTATTTTACTACTGCATTTATAACAAAGGGCTTTTTCCATGATAATATATCTCAACATAGAGATTGTGCTGTCAAGTAACCCACCATTACACGTAAAACTCTATAGACTTAATCCAGACCTAAATAAAATGCTTATTATAGGATGGGAAGGGCTCAGTCCTTACTATCCAGGCTTTCACACCATCCCCATTTTATATGGCCATAAATCCCTTTGGATTATGACCAATATAGATATAATACACTGCAATATATATCTTCACATACAGCCCCATCACTTGGGAATTCTCCATAGAGAAAACATGCTGGGTGCCACTTGTATTAGGCCGCCCAGAGGTTACCTAATAAAGCCTAGTGCCAAGACTCCTGGTTCTGTGATCCTTTATGGAGCCTGTGGGATTTCTCTTGTGACATTATTGCCAGCTGGTTCCCATATAACATACCCTTCAATACACTTTTTAGGTAGATAACACATTTACTGGGTGATTCCATAACTAATCAGTCAATCATGTGGTAACAACTCAATGACTAAAACCATGTAGATATTGTTCAGATGTTGTTACAACCAAACAACAATAAAATACATGTGATCCTGACTAATGCAATTGAGACACAAGTAAGTACTCGAAGCTTAGGCTGTATGTAATGGAAAGCTCCTCAGTGAAGCCTGCAACCAGCAAAGATTATGACAGTCTGCAATCTACAGCAGTGTGCATTAACACTTATTTAGTCAGTTCATTATACACCCAAATTCCCTGGGAAAAGGAAAGGTAAAAGCTTGCCAATCAAGTGTGGTGTAGTCATTAAACACCTCCAAGTTGCTTTTTTATATGCTGAACCAAACTATAGTTCCTATGTTAGTACAGAATTTATATGTAGCATAAGAGCTAATGGAACCTCTATGAATAAACAAATAGTATCTGTGAAACCCTGCAAAGCTGTATGGCCCCCAAGTTATTATTATTATTATAAATCACAATAATCATCCTATTAATACTATGGATAGTTGATAAAAAAATATCTGAGACACTGTCCTGTAAAGCATTCTTTACCTCTGCTTCTGATAAAGCATTTGTGTAACGCTAAATGAGGACACCATAAAGCAGAGACACTGTCGCCGGCACATGCTGCCTGCATGTGAATAAATGGTAGTATTTCCCATCGGTGTGCTGGTATTGTTCCTTTATGTATACAAATAATGGCAATGCCAGTAGTACACACATATAACATCATCTGCATATGTGTGTGTGATTAGAAAGCAGTTTATACTTTTAATCCCGAGACAGGAAGAATAATGTTACTTGAATGAGTTATCCTGAGACGTCCCAGTCAGGAAAGTCCTCCCCCTTAAGTCTCTGCCTGGAGGTTTAGAAATAGGAACACGCTGCGCCCCCTATGCCTCTGCCCATCAAACCCCTTATATAGTCAAATGCAGTCAAATGGTCGGCCGTAGCGAATAGAAGGAGACATCCTTAAAAAAAGCCAGCGCTAGGAGAGAAAGGCAAGGCTCCCAAAAAAGTATTGGGTGTCCTGAGGAATTTCTCTACCCCCCCCTCACCCTTCCCTGGTACATATTTCTGAGGCTGGAACAGCTGAGAGTTTGCACTCCAGCCCAGGGCTCAGACTAAGAAGGACTGATCCTCTCTCTGCATCCTCTCAGGCTCTGTTCTCTGTGTGACTAACCCCAAACCCCAAAACCAGCCATGGACGCCATCAAGAAGAAGATGCAGATGCTCAAGCTCGACAAGGAAAATGCCTTGGACAGAGCAGAACAGGCTGAAGCTGACAAGAAAGGAGCAGAGGACAAGAGCAAACAGGTCTGCTTGGAAAATCCCTACTCCACGACAGACACATGCCCTGTTTAACATCCAGTGCCAATGGAGGACATCAGTTGCCACCTTGGTTCTGCCCTTAATAGAAAAGAATCTATAATCAGTGATTATAAGTAAACGTTTATTCCAAAACTCCTGAATTTCTTGAAAAGTTCATCTTTGTATAAACATTTTTAGATTGTTACAAAGTTTACCTATGTGTCAGAGATAGATAGATAGATGATAGATAGATAGATAGATAGATAGATAGATAGATAGATAGATAGATAGATAGATGTGGAAAGCTTTCTCTTTGTAAGTTGTTGCAACTGCCATTTTCCCAGGATATCCAGACATAGTTAACTGTTTAACTCACCACATTTTTGTGGCTGAAGGTTTGTGAACATAGTGCAGTTTCTGGAGCATATTGATTATTTCTTAGGACATCACAATATTATATCCATCTAAAGCTTACTTACAGAGTTAAATCTGCATAACAGTTATTTATTCATCTCTGTCAATAATCAAGTCATTATTATCAGATTTAATTAGATTCACTACTTCTACATTTTAGAATCATGTACATATATGTAAAATATATTCATTATTAATGAGTACATATATATGCAGATATGTATATACATATATATTTTATTTTCTTCTTAACTATTATGAAACCCATTAGTTAGAGGAAGAAATTGCCCAAATGGAAAAGCAGCTGCGAGTGACAGAGGATTTGAGAGATAAGATTTTGGATGACCTTCATCAGGCTGAAGAGAGCCTCCTAACTGCCGAGGAGAAGGCCACAAAGGTATTTGGCTGTAATAAAGACATCTATCTAACTGCTGTCTCTCTTTTTCTCTTCTTTCTCTCTTCCTCTCCCTCCTTATGGCTCCTGTCCTGTCCTGTCTCTGCACCTGTTGCCTGTTGCACCACCCAATTGCCCCCTTGTCACTGCCCTTGCCCATCCACACACTACCCGTACTCCCTATGGCACATGAACAACCCTGCATCAGCTGGAGGATGAACTCGTAGCACTGCAGAAGAAACTAAAAGGTACTGAGGATGAGTTGGACAAATATTCAGAAGCCCTTAAGGATGCCCAGGAGAAGTTAGAACTTGCTGAGAAGAAAGCCACTGATGTAAGTTGAGGTTAAAGCCCCTGACCATTTGCATGTCCCCTGAGTGATTGATTTTTTTGCTATGACATGCAAGCTTTGCACTTGCTCTATTCAGATATTCTCACCAATACTCAGCTGCATGTAAATGTTCCACATAGTTTGTTTTTCTTGTAAGCTATATATAATATCAATTTTTATATAGAAATATTGTGTAAATTAGATCTTACCATCATAGAATTAACAAATTAACCCAAGTTGAGTAGGGATTGATGGCTTTTACATACATACCCTTAACTGGCCTAGAGGTTTGCAATGTGATAGTCAGTTGGGGATTTGTTGGCACAGTAAATACAATATAACACTAACACTATAATGGGGTGTGATTAATATATTTCTCATATTACTAAAGCCCATATATACTGTGTGCTGTGCCCAGAGTGTGTATGTTCCCATAAACACATACATTTGTACAACTACTTGCCATCAGGAACATTGATATTGTTCCCATAAGACAAGCTAAAGCTAATCTTTTTCAATAGTCCTACCATTGCATGTCCTAATAATATAGGTATAAGGCAGGTTTTAAGACAACTTTACCCCTCCCTTCCACACATTCACTGAAAAATTCTAGTAAAAATCTAGTACAAAATACACTCCAAATGCTCATAATTAGAAACAAAATGATATGTATTAATTTTGTTTTCAGTGTTTCCAGGCCTATATTGGAAACTCACTTTTCCCTTATTACAACCTATGATTTAGCCCTATTTGGACATATAAATGGCCACAATGTATTACCAAATTGTGGACGTATCAGTAAATTATAATTCTGGTGTAATCAATATAAGATGAAAATTCATTGTAGAATGTGACAGATCATTTCCATAAAAATAAATTCACTAAATTTCATTGTAGAATGTGACAAATCATTTCCATAAAATAAATTCTCAAAATCCTATAGAAAAACACATTTTTGGTATTTACATTTGTGGAATGATTTTCTGTGGATTGACCAGTGTCTTTTATGGTCCATTTTAACATAAATTTTTTTGGGTACAACTGCTTTTTTGTAATGAATTGTGCAAGGTGTATAACAGCTGGAAGAAAATGTCTCAGTTTTATAGCTTAGTGATGTCTTTCCATTGTTAGCTGATGAAGTCACAGAAATAAGAGTCTTGGTAGATGACATGAGCCATTTAAATTTTGCAGTGACCTCTTTCTCCCATGCTGCCATACATCTGCCAAGGAGAAATCTAGCCCTTACAGTAAAGTAAGGAGATAGATGATACTTGCTGTCCCTGCAGAGTGCAGAGATAGGAACACACTTGGGTTATATATAACTTCAAGCTTTATATGGTATACACTCAAGACTCTCTGCCTCAGCTGTCTGCTCCCTGTCAAATGTGAAATAACTTTGTTCTGGGTGGATCTTACAATATACAATGCCTATATGATGAGTCTCTCTCTCTGTGTTAAGTAGCTTCCCATTCATTACAGCTATTAATATTTACTCAATAACTCAAAAAAAACTACGGTGCATAGTAGGAAACAATTTAAATTAATATAAAGTATAAAAATAATTGTAAACCAAATTTAATGTTCTTATTACAAAAAACAAATTGACATATTTCTCTGGCGATTTAATTACATATTGATAATAGAACAATTATATAAAATCTAAAGCAGGTGGTAATATTGAAATTGTTTAATACATTCTGGAAAACATACCGTAATCTATAGAAAACACTGCTGAAACAATATTGATTGTTTAAAGGCAGATCCAGTTTAATGTGAGCAGTATATAGGTCTGGAGCTTGTAGACTGTGATACAATGGAACATTTTGTATTGTGAGCTGAATGAGGCTGCATATGGATTCCAGACAGATATTCCTTATAAGGAAAAGTATGTTGACTATTTTGAAATCGCTCTCCATGCAGAATCCAGACAGGGAGAGAGGGTTTCAGCTGGAAATTTAAACTGGGAACACTTATTGGTGTTTGTTTAGTGTTAATAGCAAGTAGATACTTGTCTTAATGAATTTGTTAATTTGTTAATTATAGGAAAGCCAAAGGCAAGATAATACAATATGGATGCAAGGAATAAAATATTTAAAAGTCATAGCTTATTATGTGCCAGAACATTACCTTGAAGGGAAGTTTTAAATAATTAGTACATGAGGTTTGGCACTGTTATAATTATATAGATATACAGCAACACAGTGGGCAATGGAAAAATAAACAATATAAACTTTAATAATAATAATAATAATAATAAATAACTCCTACTTGTTATATGTACTTTATTTTTTATTTACTTCTTTTATTTCTCATAGTAATTATAATTTCTAAAACATCTTT
>WWET01003087.1:120722-143413 GCA_011038615.1 Limnodynastes dumerilii | reverse complement strand
AAAGAAGTAGGGGCTATTTTTACTCACCATTTCGGAGCACGGAACTTTCGGTGCTCCGTGGATCGATTGCATTGCCTCTTCGAGGCATATGCCATCGAAATCCCAGCCAGTTCGCAACTGGCTGGGGGGAATCGGTATTTTTGAAAATGGGATTTTCTATGCGGGGGCCCACACCCCTATGTGTGTGTGTATATATATGCACACACATCCAATATCTAATACCCCGGGTTTTTGGTGATGATCTGAAAGGTAACGGGGTCCTGGTCCAGGGTCTAATAACCCAGACTTAGACAAGGCAAAAGAGAATGTTTTTTTCTGTGTCCAGTGACAAGAGAGAGGTGCTGACCCAGGTTTTTCAACTTGGTTCTCACCTAATACACCCGATTGGAGGGATTTGTTACTGTTGCTATGCTACAGTAAACAAGTCCCTCCCCGGGAGCCGCATGCAGCCCTTTCACAATGTCAGGGCAGACCCGGGAGCCAGAATTTCCCAGGTCTACCCTGCTGGCCATAACAGGGGTTTTTGTTATAAACCTGGCAAAATCACACGACAATAACCTGGTTGAAAAACCCAGGTCATTGCCGGGATGGAGATCTGAGAGCGGCATTAGTCACACATATAATTATTGTGCATATTAAAGAAATACAACATTTGTAATCAGCATTTGTTTAATGTTCAAAGTAATAATATATATTTTTTACAATATAAATCAAAATAATATAGCTAAATTTGTTAAATCATGGGATTGCTTCATATTAAAGCAATACTAAAAGTAATTAAAATATGAGTGTTCATATTTCCCTAACAATAAGTTGTTTATGTATCATACAAAGCAATTCCATATTTTATAGCCCTATATTATTAAATTAATAACTAGCGCCCTCTGTTGAAACTAGAAAATAATAGATACTGTCGAAAAGATATGCCTGGTATTCAGTTATAAACTCACTAACTGATATTATGAACAGAGAGAGCCAAATGATAAAAGTGCCATTAAATAAAACCACTGAACAGCAATCACCTTAGTTTGGAATTATACAATATCTTGCATTAAAATGTACAAATTAATCATGTAGAAAAAATATAGGTTGCATATAATATATAAAGGTAATGTATTATTATTAATACTGTGGGAAAAATTATTTTTATTGTCTATTTATAAGGTGCCACACAGTATCCACAGCGCCATAAAGAGACACTAGAGAATACAAAATGAGTAAATAGTAAAGTACTAAAAAACAGTATGCATGCTCTGTTTTGTTGTGAAAATTGTTTATAATAAAGAGACCAACTATATATTTGAGGATGACAAATTACCTGGTTATGTAAGACAACATTAATTAATTAAATAATGAATTAATGTATGTCTAGATAGATTTCTTTCTACACTACCGAATTCATCTGTGCAAGGAACTACTGTCAGTATAATGGAGATAAATATTAATGCACACAATGGAATATAGGCTATCAAGTAAGTATGCCAAAGTATCATCACATTGCATTGGTGGAACAAAAAGGTCACATTTGTAATGTAATTGTACATTGTAATTGCAACCGCAAATCATCTCTAAACTACAAGTAAAATAGTTTAGGATTCTTTTGGCATATAATGCTTGTATCATAGTGATGCCTAGGCAACTCCTTAGTGTATATTATTATTATTTATTTTAAGTTTGTGTATTAATTAAGATTTTTATCCTTTACCCTATAGGAGCTATTTGCTCATGAGTGTTGTGCAATATAATAATTCATGAAAATATATGCGAATTCACATTTGTACTAGTAAATAGACACTCCCTCCTTACCTATACTCTGTCCAAAAGTTATCTACTAGACTGACACTAGGTGGCAGTAACGACCCTCGTTTACCTGGATAAGAAATGCTAATACTGTCATTTGCTTAGAAGTAAAGGGGGTTTACTGCACCCTGATACCACCTCATCTTGCTCTTAGGGCACAGCTTGAAGGGTGATAAGTCCGCCATTCCATCTCTGAGGACCGCTGCAGTCCTCTAATGAGAGGGTTAATTGGAGGGGCTGGAACCTATGTAAGGAGGAGACTTCCTGTATGTAGACTGAGCGAGTCAGAGTGGGGGCGAATCCCTCTCCTCACAGGGTGTAGTTCGGGTAACCGGAAGTAAGTTGTCTCAGCTGTAGTGTGTCAGTGAAAGAAATGGCCGGCATGACTTCTCTAGAGGCCGTTAGGAGAAAAATCAAGAGCCTGCAAGACCAGGCAGATATAGCGGAGGAGAAGGCAGAAAGACTGCAAAGAGAGCTGGACCAGGAGAGGAAGCAGAGAGAGGCAGTAAGCATGTTATTACCCTCTCATGGGGTACTTTTATCTCATGTATGCCAGCTTGCACCATAGCCGGCCCGCTGGTGGGCATTCAACCACACCTCAATCAGTTTTACTTGGTAGTGGGCCATGTTATTAGAACTGCCCCTAATGTGTGACTGTTTATAAGCTTTCAGCTCTATAAATAAACAGGATTGTGTTTATAGGACGGTTCACACACACTTGATTCATTTGTGGTTTACCTGAGTGTGTGGCACTGTTGTAAATATAATTTGGGGGGGAGGGTACAAATACGCAGGTCCCTTTATATTTGCAAGAAGAAATATTCTCGAGTTGGTTTCATTGATGTGCTAATATTTTTATTCCATTAAAAGACTTTGTTACATTTCATTGTTCATATGGTGAGAGAATGGAACTCTCCTTCCCAGGACGGTCTGTTTCCAGGCAGTGTGGGAGGGGATTGGGGGTCTATGAGAAGGAGAATTTCAGGCATGCAACAGGACTCATCTGGATAACTTTTAACTCCTTATCTACATCTACCTGGGGTGTGGTGCTTTTATGTGCATACCTCCTGTTAGTTTTGTTTGGTTTCATATTTGTTTCAAGGTTGATTATTATTAGAGTTTAATATGACCATCAGAAAATAGGGCTTCTTTATGAAAATATATCCTGTTTAAATACAGGCAAGGACACAAAAGTTAATGTTGCAACATTCTCTTCTCTAAAGTTGTAACAATTTTGTTTCTTGTCCCTTAATATGCAGTTACATGTTGCATGGCTTAGTACTGTACATGCAACCAGCAATTATGCTGTGCAATAGCTTTGGTTGTTCCCTTAGAGCACATTGTTTTTGGCCTTCCAGGGATAGTAAGAATGTAATTGCTAGGATACCATCTTGGCTTGGAATTTAACTGTGTGTTAACTTTAAGCTATAGGGCTGCAAAGTCAACAAACTGATGTCCACTGTATATTTATTTGTTGTGTGTCCAGTCTTCATTTATTTTTGCAATAAGAGTAGCTGACCAGTCCATTAGACTCTTTCCACAATACTTATTTCTACTAGTTATTTTAGTTGGAAAAAAGGTGGTGGTAAATCAGGACTACAGGAAGGCATGTAAGAGGATTATTTATTAAACCCTTTAGATAATTTTCCATGCATACTTAGGGTTATTCACAAACCTAGGCTTGCTGAAACCAGGTACTTGTCTGTGGACAAATGCTGCACAGTTCTTGTATATTACAAATGGGAGTTGCTTTTTAACTTTCCTTTCCTTATAAGGCTACAAGACCAGCTTTATCATGTTAAAGTATATAGAAGTGTCCTTCCCTCCAGAGGCCGCAAATACTCCAGTGACACAACAGGAAGCACTTTCAGTTTATTCTTGTGGGGCAGCCTTTTCTTAGGCTCTTAGAGCTTAAATAATGTATTGCGATATTGACACATACTTCCTAAAATTGCAGTTGCTTTGTAGTTTCTTACTAGTATCCCACAAAATGTCAGTTTCTAGTGCTGAAATTGTTAATTTTGCAGAAGGACTACTAATGCAGCACTTTAAACAGCATGCAAATATTTAGCCATAAACCATCTATGTTGTGTAGTGGCAAATTCTGTTTAACCTTTTCATGCACATTCACTGTATAGGGTTATAAAATACTATCTTGTGTCCTGATCTCTACTTTTATGAATTAGAAATATTTGTTCTCAGTCTAAGGGGAATACTTAATTTTGGTTGTTCTCTCATTTCCCACCTGACTTCTGAATGACTGTCATTTATATTTTACTTCATTTCAATTTTTACAGCACCCCTATTACCTCTCATATCATAATCTGTTAAACAGGTAGAGCAAACTTTTTGGGGATGGGCCTCAGTCGTGTAAAGTGCAACTGCTGCAGCTTAATGTTAAAGTATCCCACACCCTGGCAGGTAGAGAAATACAATGCCAGCAGAATAGCCTAGGGCTAAAAGTCCTCATCTGTAGAATAGTAAGTGGGTGTTTGTTTGTTTATGTATTTGTTATGTTTTTAAGCAGATGGCCTGTTCATGGTTCTTAGGGTCACTTGAGGTATTCACCAGTACTGCCCTATTTAAATAGTGTCCCTTTAACTTTAGTTTGTAGGGATCCTACCATAAACCCTTTTATTATTTTATTCTTATGATTGTCCTTAGGTTTTATTTACCCTCTTCATCATGCTGGGTCATACAACATTGAAATAGTGTTTTTTTTTCTATTTCAATATATGGTGATAGGTAATGACTTAAGTGTAATTACTTAATTGATTTTGTGTGGAAAGTTCCCTCTTGCTTGGCACACATTGACACTAGTGGACATTTTATGGATACCCATACCACACCACTGACACTGTAATGTGGTGATTATATGTTGAGAACAACTATTGTTTAATTCTCATTATTAGTTCTAGTCCCATGAAAATAATCTTTCTGCAGTTATGTATCTCCTGGCACCTCCCCTACTGCAACAACTGAGAACTTTCATGAAAGAGGAAGTTAGTAAGTTTTTGTATCTAGTTTGAGAGGTTTGTAACCACATCCTACAAGCATGTTCCCTCACATGCTCTGTGTATTGTTCTGCACAGGCTGATAGATTGCCTCTCACCTAGTGTACTATTCCACCTTGACTTACAATTAAACATCCCGGCTACTGCTTTTCATTTTAATTTATCTTTGGATGACCTGCTCTGTCCTAGTATTTACTGTACCGTATTACATCATGTTATAAGGTATAAATACTCTGTCCAGGTTTGAGAGAGTCTGGGTTAGAATGCTCTCCTAAGACTTATGAACCATTGGGGACAATGGCTAGATGGGTTACATTGGACATGTAGATAGAATTCATTGCTTATTGGTTGGGCAAAACATGATTCTACACACAGGATAGAGATTCCTGGTATCCAAGAACAATATGAAGTAGTAGATGATGGCAGGAAAATGGCATACCTTTCCAAACAATAATTTTCACCATTTTCCTTACATATTATAAGTTTCATTTTAAAGTTCTATTTGGAACACTTGTACACTGTGTATGTCTATTAACCCTGACCTGTATGTCAAGCATGTTTATCCTATTGGCACCTCACATTATTGGTCTGTAACCCATGTAAAACTAACTTTTTTTATTTTTTGTAATCTCTTGCCCACCTAGGCTGAAGCAGATGTAGCCTCCTTGAACAGGCGCATCCAGCTGGTAGAGGAGGAGTTGGATCGTGCTCAGGAGCGTTTGTCCACAGCTCTTCAGAAACTGGAAGAAGCTGAGAAGGCTGCAGATGAGAGTGAGAGGTGAGTGCTCTCTTCTCAAGTAAGAAAATGACTATGGGCATATACAGACAATGGTAAAGCAAGACTAATTCATTATTTCACTTGGTTTTCAACCCAAAATAGTGTGTTAAAGGGAAATTTTACTGCGGACATTAAAAGCAGTACTAATAAAGCGATCTCTATCTTATGTAGCTAACGCAAATTCTGGCGCACAAGAGATTTGTGTTAGATATACGCAATGCCAACACCAAGAATGACAGAGTGGGGTAGATGGCATGAGTCTCAATTTATAAATGTCCTGCTGGCAGCCCAACATGAAAAGAATAAGAAAAATAACTTATTGGTTGTTAAATACAATTGCAATACAAACTGACAGACGTGTAAAACGAAACGTGTATTAAAAGACTGACTTGGCAATTTTAAGTAGTACATAAACGTTATGTTAAGGGTTTAAATTAATTTACAGAAAAAAGTCTAACAGATATTGCGCACTATGTAATGAGTGACTGTGAATAGATATATAATAAATTGTTGCAATTACTTTGAAATCGAGTTATGTATGTTGTCATAATATACATTGTTCATGGTATATAATACATATATATTCTTGCTATTCACCTTTATTTTTTTGTCTTCTGCATTGCAACTACTATATCATTATATGACTAAAATGGTATGATGTGCGATGTATTTGTTTGCCAACAATAAAAAAAACTTTCAACATATAGTTAATGCAAATATTTACTTTGGAGGATAATTTGATTTCGCAAATGTAAAATTTGGTCTGGATGGTATACATTAAAGGGTGAATGGGAAATGACCACTAGAATATGGCTCATTAATTTGAACTCAATTATGCAGTGCATTAGAGAAGATAGAAATGAACATTAAATCTAAAAACTTTAAATAAAGCACTCAAAACAGAAGTCCTATTACAGAACTACAGTGATGTACTGTCAACAAGAGGAAAGGCACCTTTAAGATAAAATAAAGGCAAACTAGTAATGAAAAAAAGCCAGTGGAGTACTTGTTGTAAGAGCTGACTGGACTGTACAGTTTTGGAAGCTCTACCTCCATAAAGACCTTAATAAAGTAAAAAAAAGAAGAAAAAAAAAGTGCCACTAAAAAGTGTGTGGTATTCCTTGAAAATCCAATCCGGCAGAATGTATCAGAAACTTTGTTTATAACCAAAGGGAATTTAGAAACTTAGGTTATTTGATGGGAACCTTTTTAATATATTTCAAGCATTTTCTTCAGGAAGGCAATATATCAAGTAGAGAATTTGTAGAAAAAAAATTAATGAAGGAAAAATCCTATAAGCCAAACATCCCCTTTGCTGAAAAGTGTCCCTATAGCAAAGAATTAATAAAATATGTGTAATATCTTAGCATAAAATTTATAAAAATGCCATTTTAAACAGACCTGTACATACATTTCTACAATGGTAAGATGTTGGTGATGGCGACTATTGTTATGTATTAGTAGCCCACTGATGGGTTTTTGTCATGTTGTATCTTAGAGGAATGAAGGTCATTGAAAACAGAGCCCTGAAGGATGAAGAGAAAATGGAGCTGCAAGAAATCCAGCTGAAGGAAGCCAAGCACATTGCTGAGGAGGCTGACCGCAAATATGAAGAGGTGAAATTCCTTAAGGATATTACCAAGTGAAACTTTTAGAGGCTCCGGTCTCCTCTAATGTCTGTCTCAAATTCTAATTCTTTCAATACCCTTGTTACCTATTAGTTACAGTTACCTTTATAAATGATTTCTTGGGTAACTTTCCTTGCTTGCTACAATCTTTGATCACTAGTCTATAGTTATTAACCATGGGGCTTGAAAATGTGTTCTTAAAATCTCTGCTGTGCCATAGGTTGCCCGTAAGTTGGTGATCATTGAGGGTGACCTGGAACGTGCAGAGGAACGTGCTGAGCTGTCAGAGAGGTGAGTGTCTACTACCACACTGCGCATGATATCGCTCACACCTGCATCCACTTGCACTGCAGCCCTTAACCCCCACCTCTTGACCGCATTTGAGATTTTTCACCGTCATGTAATGCATGTATCTGTGAATGCCTTTCAAATTTTAGAAATTGGTGTTATCTGTTGTGAAAATGAGGTTCCTGAATATATGTATAGTTTTTTTATTTTTATTTTGGAAAGATGTCTTTAACAGTCTTTAAACAGATTGCTAGAGATGTTTCTTTAACACAGAACAGTCTAAGAGCATTTCTCCATCTGACACTATAGGGCACCTACAGTAAGTAGTGAAGTGCACGTTTAGGTTGGCACATTTTGATATATATTCACTTTAATTGGATACAAGATAAACATTTTAGCTCTAAGGAATAATTGGAGTTTACAGGCTTTTTCTAGGGTATTTTTTAGAAAGTTTGAGAGGCTTCACTGCCTATTTGTATCTTTGCTCCTTTAAAAGTAGAATTAAGTTGTTTTGCGACTACTCTTTAAGCTTTTATCAAAGATTATGCAGTAGATTAGTAAATTACTGTGATTCACACATCAGAACTGATAACACAACTGCTGCAAGCCACACAGAAATCCAGCTTTAACAGTTCTCTTCTGTACCTGACTACCACTTGTAATGATGTGTTGTTTTTTTTTGCATGCTCCACATAATGTGAATGGCTTATGCGCACCTACCTTTCATGCACTCATTAATAGTCGCTGCCGGCAGCTGGATGAGCAGCAGAGAATTATGGACCAAACGTTGAAAACACTAATAGCTTCAGAGGAGAAGGTACTACTGCAGTCTGGGCCCTCTTTTTACCCTCAGCTGCTGGGCTTCAGGTCTCCTCCTCCTCCTAATTCGGTCTCAAGCCGTAGTGTCCTGTACTTTCCTCTTGCTACGTTGGCTCCTTGTTACCTGATAATATCTCATTTATTTTTGCATTGTATTTGTCTCTGTCTGACAAATAAGCTGCATGGTTCACATGTAAAAGATATACTGGGTATTTTTTATTTGAGTGCATGCATACAAAATTGGATCATTTTTTACTTTATTTTTTGCAATCATATGATTGTAATTTCATAATATCAATTTGTAAGTACTAGAAGGATATATTGTCTACCTTGTTAATTTTTTTTATTTTTTTTTTTATAATTATTTTCCTTACACCAGTATATTTTCCTGGCATTAGCCCTACATATCTTTTAAACTGTGACCCAGCTTTTTATTTTAGCTCTGTTATTTCCTCTGTTCCGGTTTGGTTTTTCATTCTTCTTTCCCCTTTCAATATTCTATTTTTTTTCTGTTTGCTTCTGCCTATTACCCAACCCCATCCAAATAGCAAATGTGCCGAGCTTGAGGAGGAATTGAAAACTGTCACCAACAACTTGAAATCTCTGGAGGCCCAGGCAGAGAAGGTAGGATGGTAAAATCCAGTCTGAACCATGTAGGCCACGCAGAAAAATGCAGCTGCAAATTTGAAAGATCTCTGCCATCAAAGATCTTGAGACAAGTGCTAGCTGTTTTCCTGCCAGACTTATTCATTGAGATAGCATAGTCCTTAGTCTGTCCTGCAGATTTATTACAACCTTGACAGCTAAGTGGTTAATAAAGAATCGTTCAAATAGCAGCCCCTCCCCTTTCTTTGCTCTTTATGCATCCCTTTTTAGTGAAAATATTATTTATGTATGCAAATCCTTAGACAAAACCTGCTTCTATTATACAAACATGGCAAAATATCCAGCACAGTGAATGTTCTACTTCCATTGTATTATGTTGAATATTTTTTTTATTTTTGTTATATTATTCCAGAGTATTTATTATAAGGATACAGAGAAATACATATTGAATGGTTTATATAACCATTATTTTATATAGTTTATTTGAACCCCCTTTATGTAGTCAAATAAGCGACAAACATTTTAATGACTGTGTGTATATGATACACCAAACCTGTCTCTTGATTATACAAAGCTTTATTTTAAGATACTCTGCATTTCCCCTGAGCTTTGCTTCAGTAATGCTAACATCTGATGCCTTACCCTGGTAAATACATTGTGATTTTACCCGGTAGGCAACAGAAATTGTGTTTATTTAAGGCCTAATTGTTCTACCCTGTTTAGAATTAACTAACTTATCAGTTAATGTAGCTGCTTTGTTTTTCATGAACAAAGAATAAATCCAGTTATCATTGATCGGTGTAGTTTCAGATTGTTTTGGAAATAGTACATGCCTACCCTGATCACGGGCTTAGTGGAATCCTTGGTTAAAGGTCTTAACATGGGTTAGAAAATGTTGTTAACACTTGGACTAGTATGCTCAGATGTGTTTTTATGTTTACAGTACTCCCAGAAGGAGGACAAATATGAGGAGGAAATCAAGGTTCTTACAGACAAACTGAAGGAGGTAATTGTCATAACCTTACCCTGGAGCCATATGCAGGTACAAGGCTGGTTAAACTTGTTTGTCTCTAATACTGTGTTTTATCCTTCAGGCTGAAACACGTGCTGAGTTTGCAGAGAGGACAGTAGCCAAGTTGGAAAAGACCATTGATGACTTAGAAGGTATGAGTTTTCCTTCTTTGTATTTAAAAAAGCCAAACTGGATTTTTTTTTTTCCTTTTTGTTCCTCCCACCTTATTTTGGCATATATTGATCTACAACCTAGAGTTTTTTTCAAGTAAATTGGGTTTTGCCTTATACATCTATTTACCTCACATTGATAAATCACATACTTGCAATGGCGTCCAATCTAAAACAAGCTTGTATGCTTCATGTGAAATGGAGAAGTGATAAAGTCTCCAGCAGAAAAAGAAACCAATAAACGGAAACAGGAACAATGTCAATGTAAACTATCTTGTGGGCTCCCTAAACTGTTGCTTGTACTTTTTATGATTTTTGGATATCTTAAAGTAAGAATGGACTTTTGAGGTTTTTTGTTACTTTGCTTGACATAAAATAATGTCCCAGGAATTTAATATTATTTTGGCTTTTCTTATTTTCCTCTAATCTGTCTATCTCTTCTCTCTTTTTATTTTATTTCTTTTTTATATACAATTTGTATTATCTTGCCGGGCACTGCTTCACCACGCTGTCTGCTTCTTCATACTCTCCCTGGATGGTTTTGAACACCGGACTCCATGCCACACTTTTCCTTATCTGTGTTCCTCTCCTTACCATTTCCTTCCTCATTACCCCCCTTCCCACCCTCCTTTCTTTGCATCAATGTCTGTCTACCCTCTTGTCTTTCCCTTCAACTTCACTCTGAGTAGATGAACTGTATGCCCAGAAACTGAAGTACAAAGCCATCAGTGAAGAACTGGATCACGCTCTCAATGACATGACTTCAATGTAAATTCCCCTTTCTATATTTTCGCTTATGTTCGTACCCTTTCTGCTCGCTTAATAAAACTCACGTCCTACCCTCACACCTTCAACTTTTATTTTATTTGCTCACTTCTGGCTTACTTTTTCTTACTGACCTATTACCTCTGTTTAAACAACTGGCAATTCCTATTTAGGCTAAAATGTGTTAATCCATGAATTTAGTGATATATTTTTTAAACCCTTTAAAAGCTGAAAAAGTCAAATTAAATAATTTGAAGTGCAGACCAACAATACAAAGACAATGCTAAATTGTTCTAAATTTGTTTTTAAAGCCAGTGTGTTAAACAGATGTAACCTCTGCTTTTTACCATTTTGTTAACTGATTTGTTTTGCTCTTTTCTTTATATAAACCCATTTTTCCCCATTTTGCACTAATGTACAAGGCAATGTAAACAAATGCAATAGTCCAGACATCAATGGCTCATCTCTATTTAACTTATTTATAGTCTCTTGTAATGGCAGTATTTTATTATAATATGTCTACATGTAAATTAGACATTATCATACAGATAAAATAGTCCATACAGTTGAAAGGATCTCAGCAATAGATTTTATATGCATCAAAACAGTTTATTTATGAACAAATGCATTGTTTTATTTTCAAAGGCAATAGTACATAGTTATAAATAAGTGTGAAGTGAAGAAAAACAAAGCAAATAAATACGTTTTATTAAAGTGACTGCCACAACTGTAATAAGGCACTTATCTCACACACACACCGATTGGTTTATAGAATTATTAGACCCCTTGTATGATATATTGCCCTTCTTTGATGTCTCTAGTTTGTGAAATTTTGTCAATAGGAAAGATGCAGTCAAATTCAGATGTAGAAATCTGGATTAATGAAACTAATATAATTAAATTCTGATCAGTAGGAAGTGTGCACTCCACAATTTTTATTACACAGTGCAAGTACGTGAATGAGCTGCTAGTATATTGACCATACATGGATGTCACTGCTTTCCACATAAAGCTTATCACTATAAACAAATGTAAACCAAACATCTAACTTTACTGTACATTTGTATATCTCTGACCCTTTAATTTGCTAGTTTTTTTTTTTTAAACTGCCTTTTTAAAAAGTTTGTTGGGAGCCATTGCATGTGGGATATATGCTTTTCTTCATGGAAAACTAATTACTTAACTGTAATATACACACTTCCCTAATCACATAAATACTATTGAATTCACACCTGCTACTAGTGATTAAGAGGCTTTTGAAATCTACTGCTCAGTCATTGGCAGCATAGAAAATGACTGACAGTTGCAATGGAGAGATTTCAAGGTAAATGCATATGGTTCTAGATTGTGTTGTGGTGTTTTTTTTGTTTGTTGAGGTGATCCTAACTTCAACAAAAGTTATTGCGTTCTACTATGACTGTCTGATGAATGCAGGTCAACTGTCTATGGATGATTTAACTCCTGCTGTAAGTAAACAGGATTCTACATTCACAGCACGGATTAATGAACCATATTGGACCTTCCACGGCAATAGCTTCAAGGCATGGCAAATACAGGTTTAAATTGACAGCGTTTTGTCGACATCTGAGGATAGGAGAGGATGCAGGCTCCAAGCAAATTACAGTAAATAAGTAGTATAGAGAGGTTTCAAGTTTTACACCCTGCTTGTACCCAGTAGCAACTTGCTTTGCATATGATTCTAGCTCCTACAAGCTCTGAGTTTCTTATGAGGCAGTATGTCTTGTAAATAGTCATGTACAGGGTCTCTACAGTTTAGGGAATACATACTTTATTTCAAAGAGGTCTTTTTAATCAGTCTACAGTACTACAACTTTGACAACTACATTGTGACTACAGCCTTCCCCGTTTTATAGAAATGAATTAGTAATGCGTCCTACGGCCTGTCCAATAAATCATATAAAAGTACCCAATGAGACCTTCAGGTATGATGACTGAACGTGTGTATGAAGCAGATCTCTTCTGCTGGGCACAAACTTCTGCGTTTTCTGCATATTGTACAGACCCTTTCAGCTGATGTCTTACCACTATATACTGCAGTGATGCTGTAGAGTTCTGAAACACGGCATCTAATCGCTTAATTGGATTTTTGGTCCGTGTAATTTTCACAATCAACAATGTCCCGATGTCAGCAGTTCTTCAGACAATTCAGCTTTTACATCCTGCTTTAGGTTAGAATTGTAGTTATTCAACTTTGGACTAAAGCAGGGGGTTATAGAAGAGAAACACAGATCTGTCAGCTAATAGACTGTAGTGTGTACGGCATACTATCGGGTAATTGTTATGAGATTAAACCCAGCCAGTGCATATAGTAGGAGGAAACCTGATATTGTAAATTGATTGAGGGAAAACCCTTGTTGGAAGCGTCATCCTTCCACCAAGTCTGGATGGGTCACCATGCATTCCAGTCAAGCACAGTGTGTAAAAACCCCCATCATTTTCAAATGAAAAGCAGAGGTGTCCAAAACTCTGAATTCTGGAACTGGTCCATTGAATCTAGGCTACAAGACCACAGAATCCAGGAAATCTCTTGCCAAACCCTATTGTTAAGGGCTGATCCAATTCTGTGTGATGACAATATTAGGCTAAAGTTTGCCTGTTTATGCCTATTATTATTATTATGATCAAACGTTGCATATTGTCTCCTGTACCTCTATGGGATACAAGATGAAATGTGCGGCTTCATGTGATGAGCTGTTCCAGAGACTAGGGATGCAGTTGCCAGTCCAAGCGGCTGTATTTCAAACATTATACAGCTGAATGATGGCTGTGTTATTCGAACAGCCATAAAAAATAGAAAATTGCTTCAGCGGATTTATTGGGTTACACCAGTGATGGCTAACCTGTGACACTCCAGGTTTTGTGAAACTACAAGTCCCAGCATACCTTGACTGCAAAAGCATAGCGGATACCTGACAAAGCATGATGGGAAGTGTAACTTCACAACACCTAGAGTGTCACAGGTTAGCTATCACTGGGTTAGACTGTGGCTGGTATAAGGTTAGGACTTAAAGGGGGTAGTTAGGGTTAGGCTGTGGAGCATGGATGGGTTAAGAGTATGGTTGGCTTAAGTTCTTTGGGATGGCTCTTCATGACTTTAGGAGTTAACTACAAAAGCATAGCAGATACCTGACAAAGCATGATGGGAATTGTAGTTTCACAACACCTGGAGTGTCACAGGTTAGCCATCACTGGGTTAGGCTGTGGAGCATGGTTGGTTAGGATTATGGCTGAAGAAGGGAAGGTTAGAGTTATGTTGCAGGAAAGGGTTAAGAGTATGGTTGGCTTAAGCTTTTTGGGATGGCTCTTCATGACTTTAGGAGTCACATCTCTGCTGCTTTCTAAAATGCAAAATGCTGACAATTGCTGTCATTCAGCTGTAGTTTGATGGTCTGAAGAAATGAAGACCATCGTCCCACAACACACTCCAGAGACAAAACACGCAGTATATAATCTGTCCCTGCGTGGTTGACAGAACAGATTTCACATTTAAATCTGATCATAGTATTTTGTCAGAATGCAGTCGCAACGGTCCAGAAATTCTGATCAGTAATGACATCAGATGATCTACGCTAACGACCTGCTGATGCTATTAGGATTGTACACTGGGGCTTGACGCTTAGTACAATTATCAGGGTTTTTTTTATTTTACAAAAGACAACTGGAAAAAAGGCATAACATACGTTGCTTACTTTTTACTGGATTATTGTTGAAGTGATTTTTACCGCACTGCTGCTATTGGCTGCATAAGCAAATACAAATAAAGTTAGAAGTGTAGAAATACAGGATCATTCCAAATTTAGCATTATAATTGCCCCTTCTCTACTTTAGGATAGTACAGATATAGATGCTACAAGTTTTTGTTTTTTTTTGTCCACCTAGCCACACTAATAGAAACAAAAAGGTCCTGATACCCTAAAATCAAAGTCTGTGTAGAACCCACCAATTTATTATCCTGGTAATAAACTTGTTCTGCAATCCAGAACATGTGACCAGTATGTTATGTTAGGAGGTAGGGGTGTTTTTGCTGGTGCTCGCCCTGAGTGTTTCCCAACCTTGTTCCTCAGAGACCACTAACAGCCCATGTTTTCCAGGTCACCTCACAGAATGGCAAGTGAGCTAAAGAGTACCACCTGTGGAGTTTTTAAAATGGGTTAGTCAGTAATTAACTCACCTGTGCTCCAACAAGGAGATCTGGAAAACATGTACTGTTTGTTATCCTTGAGTACTTAAGTTGGGTTTTTTCTGTTTATTTCTAAAATACTTAGTCTATAAGAGGTTGCCTGAAAATAGCTGTTCTATGCCCCCCACCCCCCTTCTCCCCCATACCATCACCTGGATTGTCCAACAAGTTTTCTTATTAGAATAGAAGCAGGCCCTCCAACATGACCCCCTCCATTTGGTACAAAATACTCTGCTCCTGCTCTTCCTTCCTAATCTAATTGCAGTCACCTGTGTTATACTCGTTATTTGAATAGAAAGGTGTGTAACACAGGTGACTGCAGTCAGATATTAGGAAGGAAGAGCAGGAGCAGAGTATTTTGTACTGAATGGAGGGGGTCATGTTGGAGGGTATGTAGAAGCTGATGTAATGAAATATTCTAGGCACTTTCATGAATGTTGGAACGCTGTTTATCTTGTCAACTTAGGCCTTATATTTACTAAACTTCTCCATTCAGGGCAGATTAGATTCAAAGACTAGTGTGAGCTTTAGAGGTGCTATTGCTTATTGTGGTAAACGGAGTCCGTCTCAGATCACCATACATAACATCATGGTGTAGTCTTCACCAGAGCAAAACCTGCTAATGTTTACTGATTGGCAATCTAGAACAATACAAGCTGAAAAATATACGTATTTCCAAGATTGGTATTAACACTAAATGGTAATCCGTTAACCCAAAATAACTCCCTACAGCCATAATATTTCAAAATGCATTTGGTTTGCAATTCACATTTGCCACATAACAGTCCAGTTCCCCAACCACCCCCTCCCCAAACCTTAACTCTTGGATTGTAATATTTAATGAATGGGTTTCCATATATCTTTTCTTTTTTCCTTGCAGATAAAATGCTTTGCTTCATATGGTCCTCTTTATCCTACCTGGGTTGGATATGCTCCTCTCTGCTGTCCTTTTATCCTACTCTATTCTTGGATCTATTAAATTCATCATTCTGTATTAATCTTCAAGTCACTTTTCTGCTGTACAGACACACTGTAAAATAAAAGACCACTGTGTATTTTCTCTCTACTTTTCTGCATTATTTATTGAATTCCTTAAATGATCATTTAATAAAACTGCAAATCTTTACTTTTTGAAATTTTGTAGGACATTTCTCTGTATCTGCTTATATATTTTATGTAACTATTGGTCAGTTGGATTTATGAAAGTGTATATGTGACTCTGTGAAGCATTTGGCAAATACTTTCTGAGAGCACCATGTAAAGGGGAAACTGACACACTAATGGTGCCTTTAGACTGTTAGATCTGATATCTGCCTAAAACCGGGTACATGCTGTATGATTATCCGATTGGCCTGATCATTTAATAGTATTGATGCTGGACGGATTTGACAGAATGAGAACAAATGGTCCAGTAACGCTGCTGATCAATAAAACTATCGGTTGGCTTGCGCTGAGCTGGTCAAATGAGTTTCACAAGGTGCACGTTTTTTTTTTCTGGCTGTCAAACCATTTTGTCAAGAGCCAGTGAAATTCATGCAAGTGTATGCCAGCTTTACCTGGGTCACCATATACCCAGTCATGTGAAAGATTTGTCTAGATAAATTCAGCCAGTGTTCTCTGGCATTTCAAACTGACTGAAAAGTACTTTTGAGAAGAACTCATTATGTTTATTGTGGACATCTCCCACAGAGCTTCTGCCAATTTGTTTGGTAACTGCAGGAAACGTCTGTTGGCTTTTTTTTCGTCCTCTGTTCTATTTTTTTCTGACTGTCGGTATTTGTGTATGTACAGCCAATTATGTGACCATCACAATACAGAGGGCACACGTTTTTAATGTTTAAGCATTATATATACTTATTTTGGGGTTGGTGCCTCTTCACTCACATACTGGGTAAATTAGTGTGTAAGATATCCATTTATGTAACTTAAATGATGGTATACTCTGGACCTGATCCAGATTTAGGGCATATTCCGTACATTAACCTTCATTGCGGAGGAAAACATATGGATTTTGGTATCCAGAATTTTGCATGCAGAAATGTGGGCACTCCTGCGTTTCCATGCCCTGGATCCTATATTCTGAGTGCATGTCATGTCTGTGCAAACAGAATACTAAATTGCATGTAAGGGCTTGGTTAAGCCCCATCATACGCATGGTGAGTAGGCGTACCCTCCGTGCAGAGAGCAAATTACACATAGAGCGCAGCATCGGTTGGCCGCATTTCAATGCGGATTTATCGGTACTACGTAAGACAGCTGCTTTTCTTAATTCTGAATCCAGCCCTCTGTGTTGGAGATGATGGTACAATGGTGTAATTTTAATAAATCCCCTATAATACCAGAAAACAATGTTTTTGTTTTTTTTAATCCTGCTTGGATCAATTTGTCCTGGCTTATGAACAATGTAAGGCCTGATTCTATTAGAATCGCGGCCCACGATAGACGTGAAAAATTTTGCGGTGCGCATTTTCCTGTCTATTACGGTACCAGATTTTTATACGCATCTCTGAGGCATGTATAAAAATAGAAAAATAATTTTTGCGCAATTAGCATCGCAAAATACACTGATGCGATGCTAATTGAATCAGGCCCTGTATGTCACCTTTTATTAAATGAAATGTAAAGGTGTGATGGGAAGAACTGGAAGACATCCGTTAACAGCAGATGAATGTGAAAGTCAGTTCTGAACAGGAACCAGATGTTTAAATCTATTTTTAATACAAAAAAGAGAATAGCAACATTTGTACACATATAAGCAACTATAAACTCTTAAATCTTGCACGTTTTAAACCACCCCATTGTACAGCTCAATGTGGTTGTGTTGGCAGATTCCCCCCCTCCACTATGGGTGTGGGTCCCCAGAGAGAGAACGGCCCTATTTCGATAGAGCTGTTTTCTGCCATCCAGTTTCGGACTGGCTGGGATTTCTATTGCATAGCAATCGATCCACAGAGCACTGAACTTTCGGTGCTCCGAAAGATAGGGCAAAAACCTACCCCAACCCCTCCTCTAACCTTCCACTTCCATTACCCTAACCCTCCCTTCCTCGCAGCCTGACCCTAACCCTGGAGAGGTTACTCACCTTTCCCGTGGTGCAGGTGCTGCGGTAGTGGCAGCGTTTCCGAAACGGAATGGATGAGTATGTCGATCGGCATACTCTCCCATTCTGAAAAAAAATTCTAAACTTGGGTGTATTTGAAATAGGGACATCCGAAAAGGAACTTTGCCTTTGCTGGTGCTCCTAACTAGGAATTATTTCAATGTATGCAAAAAAAAAGTTGGTTTATTAGACGACCAATAAATTCACAATAATTACAAGCTCCTTTATAGGCTCTTTGGTTTATGAAAATGTTTCTCATTTAGTACCAGCCATAAACACACACCTAGTACATGCTGTTGATGATTTAGCTGTTAATCCCTTTCTTTAGTCATCAGTGTCAAACTTGGAAGTTGCTACTAAATCACATGAAATCCAACAATTTAAACATGCGTACTTGGTAACATGACTACATCTGAATATGTACATTGATTTACCAGGCTTCATTATGACCCCTCATTGTATTGTACATCTGCAGTATTGCCAAATTAACAATATGAAAGCATTTAAGGACAGACCGTGCAATAAACTTTAACAGTATTGCACACTTTTGGACAATTTGGATTGTGTGGTAAGTGAGGTTTTGCCTTACTGCAAAAGTTTTCCTGTATGGTTCTCAGTTCAACAAGGTATTGTATGATATGTCATGCTTCTATTTTAACCTAAGTATGTATCCTAACTTGTCATGCGATTAACTGTAATCTGGAAATGATGGTGTGAAAGTAACAAACGGCATGTTTAGTTGTCATTTTGACTAAATTTACCTTATTTTGTGCAAATACATTACATAATACAACAGGTCCAACGCATACATTGGACCTGGCGCTCTGTTCATAAAGTGTCCTGTGATGGTGTGCTACATTCTAAATATTTAATCTGAACCTATTTGTTTGCTAACTTGTAATTTAAATGATGTGCCTGCTAACTGCAATTTTATGTCTATATCCCTTTTTTTGCATGGATATAATAGGGTCTTTAATTGAACAGCAATGTCTGCAATTGTCTAATTTAAAGACTGGGTATGGGCACAACCCTGCTCTCTTCTGTCAACACCTTCTACATGGTTGAAATAACTTTCCTTACTCCACTGCAGCTTAGCAGAAACAACAAAAATGGTTGTGACTCTGCAACTGCTCTCTGTTGCCAGTTTCTGCTGCCTGTCGTCTGGATATTTTAGAGGGCTCTTTTGTAGGTTCAAAGAGCATTCTAGAAATTGCAATTCCAGAATGCTTTTAACAGGTCCACCTACGCTCCTAGGAAGGAAGCCACTCTCATTGGGGCTGATGTAATATAGTGTAATTGGTGTACCCTGTGCTGATTACACATTGGGGTAGATTCAGACCTAGGCACGCTAGCGGATTTATGCTAGCCACTGACGTAAAATCACTTATTTGTATGTACTGCGCATGCGGCAGGGGATGTTATGCCACGTAACTGAACGTACGTACCATCAGCGTAATTACGAACGAAGGGGCGGGTCATCCATACGACACCCGTAGTTACGCTTTGTAGGCTGAGGGAGGCATTTAAATCGTACAGTATGGGCCGGGTTAGGCAGTTACGTACATGAATACATTACCTACGTCGGTACTTACACTTTGAGTTAAGGTAGGGTTTGGGAAACGTAAAATGAGCGAGGGGAGTGCATAGAAAATACACTATTGTGTATGCGCTACGTGATGAAACGAAAGAAGAACTAAGGTCTGGATCTGCCCCATTGTCCCTAATTGTATAACTTACAAATGTAATGCCCATAAAACTATCTATGCAAAATTGGGATATTAATTGTTTAATATAAGCATGTTGGTGTGTGTGAATAATAACAAACTGCATTCATACCTAGTTCACCCAGTTTGTGATCTAATTATGAGTGTATTGCCGTAATAATGAAATGTTATAATATAATTCATTTATTTTTTCTTACAGAAAAAGTCACACATGCAAAGGAAGAAAACTTAAATATGAATCAGATGTTGGACCAAACACTTTTGGAATTAAACAACATGTAAAACTATCTGCTGGCTTTTACTTGTGGCATCTAGTTTCTGAAGACACTGCTTGTCAAGAAGCCCCTTTGGAAGAAGAAATGCAGGCCTGGGATGGGGATGTATATTTGTGGGTTCTCCCTTCTCTTTCCCCTCCCCTTAATTGACTAAAGATTAAACAGGGTATCTTTATGTCAGCAGATATAAACTGGGAAGGATTGGTTTACAATGCAGTTAGTCATGGTGCCAATTTTGGATTACCTGTGAATGGCCAAAATGTTTCACAAGGTTTTTTTTGTTTTTTGTTTTTTTTTTAACTGTTTACTTGGGCCTTTTCTCCCTTGCTAATTTTATTGAAACTAATGTTTTTTTTGGTTTTGAATTCTCCTAGTTAAATCCACAACCAAGTTAATATTTCTTACGTTTCTTATTTGTCATGGTCTCACTTGGAGGATTTTATAGCATGGAACATTATGAAAAAAATCTTTAAAATTTAACACTGAGTTAGGTAGCTTTTATATTTGAAAGAAACAGTTAAATAATGGGAAAATGTGAGTCTAAAATATGAAGTTGGGCCAGTTGCCTTCTTTGAGACTATAAACAGTTTTAAATGTTGAGGATAAAGCCAAAGTTAGGAGATCTTGTCCATACATGGGATGAACCCTTTTTAGATATCATGAAACAATGTAGGTAATATCCAATATTTCCTATAGAAAAGTTTGTTTATATATACATGGCGTTTGTCATATAGTACAACGGTTGTTTATAGAATTTGGATTATTTAAATTGTATCTAATTTAAAATGTGAAACGGCAGTTGAATAGTATGGGTTATTGTGCATTTTAAAACCATCCGGGTAAAAATAAGACTTACACCTCATACGTCTTTCTGGTTTATATTGTCTAACTGCATTCTTCCTCCCCTTTTATATATACATGGCTTATGTTTTTGTTTTTTTTGTTCTGTTTTTTTTTAATTCCGTGAAGATGTTCTAACTATTCCAGAATAACTTAAATTTGGGAGATATTAAATATGTATCAATCTGGATATAAATCTTGCAATGCATCACTTAAGTTTTTTTTTTTACACTAGTTTTAGATTTGAACCAAAAAATGAAAACCTTGTAATATGAAATAAAAAGCACACTTGAAATTTTCTATATTTTGGTGTCTTCATATACTGCCACTTCTTTGTATACAGCACATTAACAATTATGTAAGCACAAACTACTGTAATTGACATTTGGTTAATGTCCCAGTATGTTTTTATAGTGCACAAGTGATGTTAAGAAAACTAATCCCTTTAGTGTTAATTAGAAAAGCAGGGAGCAACTGGGGATAACCTACAATCTACTGTAAATGATCAGATTACCTCACCTTGTTGTTTTATAACCTTTATAAAAAATATTAATGTGTAAAGCACAAGCCTATTGTAGTGGAATGCATTTCCTTGTGCTGCTTCAAAATTTTCACTTTACAAGGTTTATAAAATCCTTTATTAATCTTTGTTTTATTGATACCTGTTTAGTTATTTAGTGCAGAATACATGCTGTCTTTTCCCACAGAATAGGCTGTATATGATTATTTGTTGGCACTTCTGTTGCCATCAGCCACTTGAGGGAAAATTGTATAGTACTAGAGAAACTACTGCTTTACTAGTGTTTGTTATATTTGATAAATGTTCCCTCCATCAGGTGCAAGTGAAAATAGGAGGTAAAATATATTCCATCCCCATACCTGTTTGCATACTGGTGATAGATAGATAGATGTACAGTGTAGTATAGATTTAATCTTTTGTGCTCTAAAATCTTAATTTATTTTAGTCTTAATATAAAATGTCATAATGGCTTTAATTGCTCATCTGATCTTATTTTACAAGTTATCCCATAAAAAAAAACAAAAAAAAAAAACACCAGCCACTTCTGTTCATAACCTCACAACCCTAATGCAGATCTGGTGAAATAATACTGCAAAATGTTGCTCTGTTTGGTTGTGCTGTAGGATCAGTAAGGATCTATTCTGAACGTCAATATTACGTTTTAGAGCATTGAAACAGATTGCCCTCTTTTTAGGTCAACATATTTTATATCTACAATTTCAGCAGTATGCTGAATAAGCTCCTATATTTTAAAGAGAGGTGTAGTATGCTCTGGTAAGTTCTAAGTGCCTTGAGGATAAACTGTTTGGCACTTCTGAAGGAATATTTTTTTTTTCTAAATTGTTTAGGGCCTGATTCAAACTTAAGAAGGAGCTTGAAATTAAGGACCTGATTCACACTTAAGAATCTTCTTAAAATAAGAACTTAAAGTCACACCTGGGCTAAACCATGTTGATTGCAGGGGGAGTCATATTTCATCTGTTGCAGTCATATTTCATCTGTTGCAGACAGTACTAGTGTTGAGAGGTGATATTTCCCAGCCCAAGTCTAAATAACAGTGTAAAAGTAAAGCTGGTCAGTATCTATGTGCAGTAAGCAATTCAAAGATATATCCCTGCATGCAAAGAATACAATTAAATTAATTCCCCCTG